>JASAUF010000158.1:600000-764621 GCA_030180095.1 Magnolia changhungtana
CACCTTATTCCAGGCAGATTTAACCACAGTTAAGAAGGAGTCATGGTGGGTCCACATCCGTTGGAAAAGGAAAGGTCTAGGCCCCCCATTCAGCTGCAAGGGAAAGCTGGGAAGAAGAGGGGCGTGGTCCGATTGGATGCGGGGCAGATGGTCAACTTGGAATTGAGGGAAAAGCGTGGACCGCCCTGCTGACCGCATCGTCTTCCTAAAAATGGCAGTTGCTGTTTTCGCTCCAGCGAACGGACGGACGACGTACGTTTTACAGACGCTAGTGGGCCCGATATGTCATCCGTACGGCTCATCCAAGCCGTTCATCGTGTAGAAGGCTTCGAGCACTACAAAACCATGTTGATATTCTGTGTCCATGCGTGCACACGTGCGTGATACAGAGGCCACAAACAGGCGATCTTGTGACGTTCAAAACTGATTTTGTTGTGATTCCTTCTCTGAGTCGCGTCAACAGACAACCAAAACCATCCGTTTTTGACCAAAATTTCAAGGGCAACTGTTCACTCCCCAAGTATAGGGTTGTGATGTAGTAATAACTCGGTAAGACCGAGGTCGAATCCCAAGGGACTGGAACTTGTACGTTATCTGAAACCAACTAGAACTAGAACTAGAATGAGATGAAATCTAAATTGATTTGTAATTTGAGGAATTATGGTGAAATATTTAATCTAAAACTTAGGAGAAAATTCAGAGAAGGGAAACTAGGGATTCAGAGGATCCACTTGTAGAGATCAGGGAGATCTTATGCCTGGATTAAAAATCGGAAATTAATCGAATCGCTTTGATTTGGTTTTCAAGAGATGAAAAGTATATGAATTAGAATGGATTCCATCACCAAACCATGCCTGGAGACAAAGCAAACAATGTAATTAAACTAATTACCAACCAATCAACGTGTTTATGAAGGTTAGGAAGGGTACCGACATCCAACCATGCCCGGGAGACGATGGTGAACAACAGGGCTTCCTGACGTCATAAACATAAAGGTAAAGAACATGCTCAAAGCCATTGCAGATCCATTGTAATTTCAGTCACAACAGCACCATTAAAGACTGAAAACATTCCCTTAATTAAAGCCAAATCAATATCAGATCAGTCTAAACAAAAGGGCACAAGCAAAGAGGCCTCCCATCACGCTACAAGCTTCACCTCTTAGCCCTAGCTAAGAGGTTTAGCCACACATGAGTGAGCTGGAACCCTTAAAACAAAATAAAATAAAAAATAAAAAAAATAAAAAAATAAAAGAAAAACAAAACAAATTTACTCCCTGTCTCTCGACTCCACCTTCCTGCCTCTAGCCGAACCCCCAGCCGTCGATTCCTCCCATCCTTCTCTCTTCCTTGTTTCTTTTATAGCTGCCAAAGGCCGTGGAGATGCTGCAACAGTCCGAGATGGAGTCGGCTGCGGAGATTTTCCGCACTGTGTGTAAAGTTGGAGTCATTGCAGAACTCCTTTACACCGTCGAACCAAGCTTCCTAACTCCACTTTTCTTGCATCTCGTCCAAAACTGCAACATCCCTGGGGGATTTTTTTGATCACTTACACATTAAACTGTTCGGATTACTAATCCGAACATGATCGGAATCACAAAACCGGCCCACAGCAGCCGGTTTTCTCTGTTTTGCGAAACAGAGCTTCCGCAACGATCGTTGTGATGATGGTGGGCCCCACATCAATGTCGAGTGGAAAATCCACTCCGTCCATAATATTCCCGACGCAAAACCGTTCAAAAGGGCCGAAACCGACCTAATTTCTGCGTGGCCCTCAGAACTTTGCGTTGCACCGTTCGTTATACGTTTGCAATTGCATCCGCATATGTATGCATGCATGGGTCCCAGAAAACACGTGAGGTACGGTCGGTTTGACGTCTTGGGGAGAATGGAAGGTCCAGATGGACCACATGATGATCGAAGGTGGCCCACTGAGATCGTCCGATCTTTCAGTTTCGCGGACGCTGGAGAAGAAAAAAAAAACGGAAGTTTCCATTTTTGCATTGGCTTTCAGTGGGGCCCATTCCTCTAGGTGTATGAGGAATCCACTCCGTTCGTTGATTTCAGGACTAAAAACAGACCTGGAAATAGTATTTTCGGAGTAAAATAAGTGTGGCCCACAAGCTGATTTAGTCCACCGTCTGTTTGCTTTTGAACGGCTGGAATTTCATCCCCTTTACTTCTGGAGATTCTTCCACCTAGGAAGTGTTAAGAAGTCCCATAAGGACATGATGGACGGTCTGGATCAATGATCTGGATGATAGGTGGAGCACACAATCGAAACCCAATCAAGACAGGAAGACGCTGTTTGCGTTCTTCTTGTTTTGAGAAGAAGCGTCGGTCAGCAACGCTGACCGACTTCCGAATTTTGTTAGTGCACGCCCGGTGCACTTTCACTCCTTGCACATGCACTGCATGTGGGGTCCCACGAAGATGTATATATGAAATGCGCTCCGTCCATCCATTCTGTCACATCATTTAGACTCGTGGAGACCGGGAGATGAAGCATATCCAAACAAGCAGTGGGCCTGTAATCATGATTCGAGGGATGATCTATCCATTAGGCCACTTCCACTAGGATACAACGGCCAAAATTCTACATGTACGGTTAATTTATGTTCTTCGTGTCGTGTATGAAATTTGGGGCAAACGGATGGTGGGAAACCCGTGATCTTGCATTTGGCCGACTTTCGGCCACTTGAGCTTGAGCTTCGGCTCGATTTTTTCGGATCTCTACTGTAAAATCGTCGATCCCATCCCAGTGAGTCCGTCCCCGCTTTTGTGACATCGGAGTGCCAAATCCACGCTTTTAATACTCAATTTTGTTTAAGCTCCCGATTGCATCCCGCAACAAAACACAATTAAAACCAAATTGTTAAACAAGATCATACCCAGTAAAACTCGGTAATAAATGGGGTATAATATGTAATATTTGACCCTCAACACAACCCCCAACCAGCATCTTGCTAGTCCCGAGCAAAGTATGCGAAAAATAAGTTGAGAACTACAGGGCAATTTCCATGAAACCGAGTGATATTTTTGAAGAACAATTCAGATATAAGAAATCTAAGATTCATGAATGTTGATTATCAATTTTCTTGGCCTCTCGTGCACGGTGAATTTCATAATCAAGTTCAAATATTAATCTGTCAACTAGAATAATTCTAAACATTGAGTTCCATGGGTGTATAGTGAAATCTCAGCCTATCATCATTAAGAGATCAAATTGTCGATTTCATGTTATCTTTAGTAATCAATCAGAAAATTCATAACAGCCATCACCTAAACCAGTACTTTGCCTCTCAAATCATTCTTTCATTTTTCTAGTTTTTTTTTTTTTTTTTTTTATAATCAAGATGGGAATCAAATTTTCACTTATAGGGAGCAAACCTATGGTGAAACTAGTCGCCCAGCTCTGTCTAACTGTTAATCATGGAAAATCGAATCCACACCTATAGGGAGCAAATCCATGGTGTAATTCCTTTTTATACCCTGATGGCCAAATCTTTTAGGCTGGTTTCTTTTCATGCTCAGCGATTACTAAGTTAATCATTCAATATCAAACTGAAATCTCAATGTGTAAGTAAGATGTGGTATGTGAAATCATGACTCAATCAATGTTTACAACTTCTAATAATAGATTAATAATTCAAACTTAACTGTGAAATCTAACAAATACTGAATCCAAGAGTTATAAATTTCCAACATCACGTATCTTGAAATTCTAAATCCAGGATATCTTGTCAAAATCACTTTGAATTCACAAGAAAGACCAGAAAAAATTTAAAAATTTTCACAATTTTTGCTCAAGACGAAGAAAACACTGATTAGGTAACCTAATCTCCCACCCCCAACCTAAAATCTACATTGTCCTCAATGTAAAAGATATGAGCATGGAATGCACATGGGACAACGAAAGTAAAAGAGAAGTGATGGGAAGATAGTACCTGAATGATGAATCGTGAGAGACTTTCCAAGAGATCTCAACATGAGAGCGGGTGAGCACGAGAGAGAAAGCCACACAAAAATAACAAGAAATAAAACCTACCTATACCACTTTCGCAGGTGCTCTCGATTGCATTTAGCGCATGCAACAAGCCTTTAAACCCCTAGGTTACCCCTAGTGGACGAGTTGTAGTCTCGTGAGGGTTTGCAGTAATGTTACCCACAAACATTGAACTATCTAGGAAAATGAAATTAATGGAAAAACTGGGTTGCCTCCCAGGAGCGCTAAGTTTAACATCTATCCTAAAACAACATAAAGGAAACTACCCTAGTCCTAAGAAAGCAGGGAAAAACTACTCAGTCATGCCACAAGGTTCCTCTTCTGGCCAGTATCGTGATAAATTTCTCAGAAGGTTCCTCAACAGGATCATCCACAAGCCCTTTTTGCAATAGGCTTGGATGCCCTGGAGCATGACATTCCAGAGAAACTTATGTACCTCATCAAAAATTTTTCGTTGATTCGCCTGAGGTATCCAGAGTATATACGATTCACCTGCGACAGAAGAAGTTTCGACATTAGTATCACATGGTGAATCAGAGACTACAAGTAGATCAGATTGAGAAAAATTTTCAAGAAGTGGTGTAGTCTCAACACATTCTGAAGTATCAGACTTCGGTTCAATTTTTAGCTCCTCCTCCCCTAATGGTAAACATTCAGGATCTATGGACGGAGGGACTTTAGAGTAAGGGTTCTCTTGGTCAGTAATGACTATCGAGATATTGTTTTGCAAGGCATTCACTATGTCTCTTATCAAGAGATCATTTGAATCTGCAAAGTGTGTCAAGCAATCATCCAAAGAGTTGGGACATTCAGCTGAGAGTGACTCATTTTCCACATTAGAGCTCGTGATGATCTGCCCAAGGAATCCATCGTCTTTAAAGGTAAATGGAGGTGTACTCTCTTGCTTCAGCCCTACACAGACAGATAGAGGGTCAGTAGACGAAGTATTGAAGTGCGGACTCTGTTCATTGATACTACTCAGAAGAGGCCTGGACTCGTCAAGATTCAACAATTCAGATGGTGGCCTCGACTGGGTAGTTTCAAATTCTAGAGTCGTATCAAGTAGGTCATCCATCTCCCAAATCATATCATTCAATTCAAGAGAGTGGTCCAAACATGTCTCACAGAAGTTGGAAAGGTCGGTTCTAATGAGCTCATCTTCCACTTTTAAATCAGACATGTTAGGTGAGTGGACTAGCTCAGTATGACCGATCACTTCGTGTGCTTCTTGAGCATTGACCTGGACCATACTTGAGATTGATTCCAGGGGAATTTGGGTTGTGCTCTTATGAATCTCATCCCAATATTTCTCAGCTTCTAATTCAGTGCAGTACACACTTGAGATGGGATCGCTTTCCTTACATTCTAAATTCGGTTGAGGTTCGAATAAACTAACCCCAACCTCATCATTGAGATCCTGTGTATCATGTAAGGAAAGTGTGTCATCATCACTGTATTTGAAACACACCCAAGTATCTCCACCATTCTTTTGAACAGTCATTGAGATCGACTCGTCGGAGAATTGAACCGTATGCTCATTAATGGAATCCAACTCCTTGTTCCAAACTCCAGATTTCGTCAAAAGCGAGTGAGGATCACTTTCCTCACATTGTATTTCTGGATTGGATTGTAGTTGGGATGAGCGAGCTTCCTCTAACCTATCAAGGCGTAACTCAAGCTCTTCTAGTAATTTCCTCATGTCAGCAGAAGAGTCTGTGTTACTTTGAAATGAATTCTCTTGGATCAATTTTGGTTGAATCTTAAAGGTAGGGGATCTAAAAGAATAATCATTATAATAGGTTGTTGGTTTATCTTTCCAACATTGATGTTTCCACTGATTATAGTCATACGGATCATAGGTGGGAGAATCCGATGGTTGGTAATACTTATTATCACTCATAATATAATCACGCATTGTTTTCTTTTTCTCAGATGGGTGATAGTAATTCTCACTCCCATAGTTATGATAACCCCAACATTCACGTACGGTCCGTGGGGTGGAATTGTTCTCCCGTATATGATCGCGTAAGGACTTCTTAACTGGTGGCTCTTTGTATTCCGGTCAATTCTCGATGATAGTTTCAGAAAAGTTTTGAGACATTGGTGGATTTCTATCATAATCATCATCCCAATATAGATTATTCTTCTCAAGATACCTTGCGTTCCCACTCGTGCATATACATGGTGAAACCCTAACTCTGAGTCTAATCCTAGAATAAAATAAAATTCCTACAGCAATATGGAAGGTAAGCAGAAGAGAGGTGAGAAGGATGTTACCAGAGTAGAAGTTCCTATGTTAAAAACCTGCAAAACAAAACAAAACACGTTAGTTTCTGAAGTAAACCAAATCTAAAGAGTTAGAAAATCTAGAAACTTAGAAAGAGTTTACCAAATTAGAAGTTCTATCTTAACAACCTACAGAATAGGAAATATGTTAGTCCTATGAATTAAATTAAAAAAACACAAAAATTGAAGTTAGTAAAATCCTAATCTTAAACTAACTCTAAATTCAATTAATTTCAGAAAAATCGTAGCCGTCAGTCCCCGGCAACGGCGCCAAAAACTTGTTCACTCCCCAAGTATAGGGTTGTGATGTAGTAATAACTCGGTAAGACCGAGGTCGAATCCCAAGGGACTGGAACTTGTACGTTATCTGAAACCAACTAGAACTAGAACTAGAATGAGATGAAATCTAAATTGATTTGTAATTCGAGGAATTATGGTGAAATATTTAATCTAAAACTTAGGAGAAAATTCAGAGAAGGGAAACTAGGGATTCAGAGGATCCACTTGTAGAGATCAGGGAGATCTTATGCCTGGATTAAAAATCAGAGAAATTAACTGAACTGCCTTTGATTTGGTTTTCAAGAGATGAAAAGTATATGAATTAGAATGGATTCCATCACCAAACCATGCCCAGGAGACAAAGCAAACAACAGAATTAAACTAATTACCAACCAATCAACGTGTTTATGAAGGTTAGGAAGGGTACCGACATCCAACCATGCCCGGGAGACGATGGTGAACAACAGGGCTTCCTGACGTCATAAACATAAAGGTAAAGAACATGCTCAAAGCCATTGCAGATCCATTGTAATTTCAGTCACAACAGACCATTAAAGACTGAAAACATTCCCTTAATTAAACCCAAATCAATATCAGATCAGTCTAAACAAAAGGGCACAAGCAAAGAGGCCTCCCATCACGCTACAAGCTTCACCTCTTAGCCCTAGCTAAGAGGTTTAGCCACACATGAGTGAGCTGGAACCCTTAAAACAAAATAAAATAAAAAATAAAAAAAATAAAAAAATAAAAGAAAAATAAAACAAATCTACTCCCTGTCTCTCGACTCCACCTTCCTGCCTCTAGCCGAACCCCCAGCCGTCGATTCCTCCCATCCTTCTCTCTTCCTTGTTTCTTTTATAGCTGCCAAAGGCCGTGGAGATGCTGCAACAGTCCGAGATGGAGTCAGCTGCGGAGATTTTCCGCACTGTGTGTACAGCTGGAGTCATTGCAGAACTCCTTTACACCGTCAGAATCGGGCTTCCTAACTCCACTTTTTCTTGCATCTCGTCCAAAACTGCAACATCCTTGGGGGATTTTTTTGATCACTTACACATTAAACGGTTCAGATTACTAATCCGAACGTGATCGGGATCACAAAACCGGCCCACAGCGGCCGGTTTTCTCTGTTTTGCGAAACAGAGCTTCCGCAACGATCGTTGTGATGATGGTGGGCCCCACATCAATGTCGAGTGGAAAATCCACTCCGTCCATAATATTCCCGATGCAAAACCGTTCAAAAGGGCCGAAACCGACCTGATTTCTGCGTGGCCCTCAGAACTTTGCGTTGCACCGTTCGTTATACGTTTGCAATTGCATCCGCATATGTATGCATGCATGGGTCCCAGAAAACACGTGAGGTACGGTCGGTTTGACGTCTTGGGGCGAATGGAAGGTCCAGATGGACCACATGATGATCGAAGGTGGCCCACTGAGATCGTCTCGATCTTTCGGCCATGGACGCCGGAGAAGAAAAAAACTAAGTTTCCGTTTTTGCGTTGGCTTTCAGTGGGGCCCATTCCTCTAGGTGTATGAGGAATCCACTCCGTTCGTTGATTTCAGGACTAAAAACAGACCTGGAAATAGTATTTTCGGAGTAAAATAAGTGTGGCCCACAAGCTGATTTAGTCCACCGTCTGTTTGCTTTTGAACGGTGGAATTCCATCCCTTTACTCTGGAGATTCTTCCACCTAGGAAGTGTTAAGAAGTCCCATAAGGACATGATGGACGGCCTGGATCGATGATCCGGATGATAGGTGGA
Organism: Magnolia changhungtana; assembly: GCA_030180095.1. Lineage (NCBI taxonomy): Eukaryota > Viridiplantae > Streptophyta > Magnoliopsida > Magnoliales > Magnoliaceae > Magnolia > Magnolia changhungtana. The sequence continues at coordinate 608,330 of JASAUF010000158.1, forward strand.
GCACACAATCGAAACCCAATCAAGACAGAAGACGCTTTCATGCGTTCTTCTTGTTTTGAGAAGAAGCGTCTTGTCGCCAACGCCGACCGACTTTCATTTTTTTTTTAGTGCACGCCCGGTGCACTGCTCGCTCCTTGCACATGCACCGCATGTAGGGGTCCCACGAAGATGTATATATGAAATCGCTCCGTCCATCGATTCTGTCACATCATTTAGATCGTGGAGACCGGAGATGAAGCATATCCAAACAAAGACGGTGGGCCTGAATTATGATTCCGAGGGATGATCTATCCATTAGGCCACTTCCACCAGGATACAACGGCCAAAATTCTACATGTATGGTTAATTTATGTTCTTCAGGCCGTGTATGAAATTTCGAGGCAAACGGATGGTGGGAAACCTGTGATCTTGCATTCTCGTCCGACTTTCGGCCACTTGAGCTCGGGCTCGATTTTTCGGATCTCTACATGTAAAATCGTCGATCCCAATCCCCAGGAGTCCGTCCCCTGCTTTTGTGACATCGGAGTGCCAAATCCACGCTTTTAAGACCCAATTTCAGTTTAAGCTCCTGATTGCATCCTGCAACAAAACACAATTAAAACCAGCCGTTAAACAGTATCATACCCGTAAATCCTGGTAATAAATGGGGTCTAATATGTAATATTTGACCCTCAACAGCAACCTAATGGACGGGATGGATTTCTCTGAAAAAATCTCTGTGGGGCCCACCGATTACGTCAGCGAAGCCACGTGCGTAGGCTTACGCACGTCCGTGAAAAGCGATTTTTGCGGCATTTTTGGCTCACCATCTTCGATCAGATGGAAGATCTGATCCGTCCATACTGTAGAGGACCCAAAAGTTTGCTAAGGGACGGTATTTGTTTAGAAATTAAGCGAGGAAAGTGTGGAGTTTTGAAGCTCCGAACTTGGCTGCGAAAAGTTACACTCCGTGTCCTCGCTACGACTCGCCACATCGACTCCTGACCTCCAAAGCCTATAAAAGAGGAGTTTTGGACATGGGAAAGGCATTCAGAAACAGGGGATTCCAGATCCGGAGCAAGGGAGAGAAGAAAGAGAAGAAAGAGAGAGAGAGGAAGAAAGGAGGGCTGATTCAGATTTCCATATGTTTTTTTTCTTTATCAATTTTATTTTTTTCCTTCTAGTTGAGCACATGAATTTCTAATTTCCTTCGCTAGGGCTAAGATGAAGCCCCTAATTTGAATAATGCTTTGTTTATGTTGATTTTACTTTAACTGGATTGATTTGTTCTTTCTCTAGTGTGTTTGATTGGGTTAAAATTCTATACTTCTCCATCTATGAACTTGATCAAGGTATATATATGGATGTTGTCTGGATGCTTATTCTAGGTGCTTGTGTCTGATCATGAACAGGTTTCCTATAGAGGAAGGAACAGGGTGCTTTAATGAACTGTATATTCCATGTGCCCGACCAAGGACATGAGATACGTTATTCATGGCATTGCTTAAAGGAATTAGACATTTTGTATGCCTGATTAAGGACACAGATTGTGCTTTCTCTATATAAGTGGTATCAATCTAGATTAAGGTGAATCAACAGCCAAAACAAGGATTAGGATAGTTAGGGGTGGATTCGAAAGTCCTAGTACTCTCTCTGATTGAATTTTCTTCCCTGATCTTAATTGTTTTTCCTAGAATTGTGCTTAGTAGTTCAGTTCATTATTTGTTGGATTAGTTAAGAAGAATTGTGAATTTGAGTTGTGACGATCAGTCCTCGTGGGAACGATCTCGTAATACATACCATATCTACATCTGATTCGTATACTTGCGAGTTTAAAAATCATTTAAATCATATTGGTTTAAATAAAACAACACTAAACCTAAACCTTAACCTTAACCTATTCTCAAATCCCTAAACCTAAACCTACACCAAATCCCAATTTCAACTCCCTAACCTAAACCTAAACCTAAACATGAAATCCCAAGCCTAAACCCGATCCAGAACTCGAACCCGATTTCCTAAACCTAAACCTTTACCTATTTTTAAATCCCTAAACCTAAACCTACACTAAATCCTAATCTTAACTCCCTAACCTAAACCTAAACCTGAACTTAAAAACCCAAACCTAAACCCGATCCCGAACCCGAACCTAGTTTCCTAAACCTAAACCATAACCTATTCTCAATTCCCAAAGCTATAACCTATAACCTAAACCTAAACATAACCTAAACCTAAAACAAAACCAAAACCTATAACCTAAACCTATAAGCTAAAACCTAAACTTAAAACCTAAAACCTAAATGTATTCTCAAATCCGTCAACCTAAACCTACACCAAATCCTAATCTCAACTCCCTAACCTAAACCTAAACCTAGACTTGAAAACCCAAACCTAAACCTGATCCCGAACCCGAACCCAGTTTCCTAAATCTAAACCTTAACCTATTCTCAATTCCCAAAGCTATAACCCATAACTTAAACCTAAATCGAACCTAAACCTATAACCTTAACCTAAACCTAAAACCAAAACCTAAACCTGTAACCTAAACTTATAACTTATAACATAAACCTATAACCTATAACCTAAACCTATTACCTATAACATAAACTTATAATCTATAACCTAACAGTAACCTAAACCTAAAACCTAAACCTTAACCTATAACCTAAAACCTAAACCTAAACCTAAAACCTAAATGTATTCTCAAATACCTAAACCTAAACCTACACCTAATCCTAATCTCAACTCCCTAACCTTAACCTAAGCTTAAACTTGAAATCCAAACCTAAACCCGATTTCCTAAACCTTAAACCCTAAACCCTAAACCTATTCTCAAATCCCTAAACCTATACTTATAACCTGAACCTAAACCTAAACCTAAACCTTAACCTGGAGGAGCTAGTGAGGCAAAGGGAGGGGCAGGAGAGGAGGATAGAGGATCAGCTGGCGAGGCAGAGGAGGATGGAGGAGGAGTTAGTGAGGTAGAGGGAAGAGCATGAGAGGAGGATGTAGGAGATGCGGGTGGAGCATGAGCAACCGATGACGAAGATGTTTCAGGCTTTCGCTACACGCTTATCCACAGATGCCCCACCGCCTCTGCCTTCATCTTTGTGATTTTTTGTTTATTTGTTTATGTTAAATTTATATGTATTTATGCGTGAATGAATGTGATGCAGATAAGATTGTTTGTGTTTGGATGAATGTAGTTTATGTAGTTTGGGTTTAGATGGATGTGAATGTGAATATGATAAAATGTGTATATCAGGATGAATATGATGGAATATATTGTTAACAGGTGTATATTAGGAATTTTGTACGGATTTTTAGCTAGATTATATTTTTTTAAAAAAGAAACTTTTGGCGACGAAAATTTTCATAGCTAAAAGATACGGTAGTTTATTTTTAACAGTGAAAATTTTCGCTACTAAAAATAGAAAGATTTTTTAAATTTTTTGTGACAAACAGTTTCGCCACTAAAAGTGTATGTAGTTTGGGTTTACATGGATGTGAATGTGAATATGATGAAATGTGTATATCAGAATGAATATGATGGAATATATTGTTAACAGGTGTATATCAGGAATTTTGTATGGATTTTGAGCTAGATTTTTTTTTTTTTTAAAGAAACTTTTGGCGACGAAACTTTTCGTAGCTAAAAGATACGTTAGTTTACTTTTAGCAGCAAAAAATTTCGCTGCTAAAAACATAAACATTTTTAATTTTTTAGCGACGAACAGTTTCGACGCTAAAAGTGGATGTAGTTTGGGTTTAGATGGATGTGAATGTGAATGTGAATATGATGAAATGTGTATATCAGGATGAATATGATGGAATATATTATAAACAGGTGTATATCAGGAATTTTGTACGGATTTTGAGCTAGATTATTTTTTTAAAAAGAAACTTTTGGCTGTGAACTTTTTCGTTGCTAAAAGATACGTTAGTTTATTTTTAGCAGCAAAAATTTTCGCTGCTAAAAATATAAAGATTTTTATATTTTTTAGCGACGAGCAGTTTCGCCGCTAAAAGTTTATGTAGTTTGATGTGAATGTGCATATGATGAAATGTGTATACCAGGATGAATATGATGGAATATATTGTTAAGAGGTGTATATCAGGAATTTTGTACTGATTTTGAGCTGGAATATTTTTTTTAAAAAAGAAACTTTTGGCGACGAAACTTTTCGTCACTAAAAGATATGTTAGTTTATTTTTAGCTGTGAAAATTTTCGCTGCTAAAAATAGAAAGATTTTTGTATTTTTTAGCGACGAAAATTTTTGCCCCTAAAAGTTTAAGAAAATGTTCTCAGTCTTTAACGACGAAAATTTTCGTCGCTAAAAATATCATACACGATTTTTAGCAGCGAAAATTTTCGTTGCTAAAAGATATGTATTCCAAATGTTTGGAGCATTTAGCGACGAAACATTTCGTCGCTAAAAGTCTAATGTACGATTTTTAGTTACGAAAATTTTCATTGCTAAAATTTCACTTTTAGCGACGAAAATTTATTTCGTTGCTAAAAGTGACTTTTAGCGACAAAATTGTGTTTCGCCGTTAAAAGTTTCGTCGCTAAAAACCCTCTTTTTGGTAGTGATATATGGTTGTTTAGAAGTCCATAAACCCTGACATAAGCTGGTGAAAATTTTTGTTATCCCCTTATTTGAATTATTTTAGAAATTAACTTAGCATTAATTAATTTTATTTCTAGGTTTAGAAACTTTCCTTTTTTATTTTTAGAAACTAATTTTTTAGAAACTTTCTTAATCTGTTTTTAGAAACTAATTTCCTTCCCTTTTTCTTTTTTAAAAACTAGTTTACTTTCCTTTTTCTTTTTTAGAAACTTACTTTCTATTTTTAGAAACTTTCCTTTTTCGTTTTTAGAAACTAGGTTGCTTTTTTTTTAAGAAACTTTCATAATTTATTCTTTTTAGAAACTTTCCTAATTTGTTTTTCTTAGAAACTTTCCTTTTTCATTTTTAGAAACTATGTTGCTTTTTTTTTTAGAAACTTTCCTAACTTGTTTTTTTTAAAAAAAACTTTCCTTTTTCATTTTTAGAAACTAGGTTGTTTCTTTTATATATATATATATATATATATATATTCTTATCTACTGATAACTATATTGCTGAATTTTGGTTGACACCCTATACTAAACATGGACCAATTGTAAGAGTCACTAAACAAGTTGTCCCAGAAGTTAGAGTTTTTGATTAAGCGCTTGGAAATGGACCAATGCTTTGAACAGCTTGATGTACGCATTACCCGACTAAAGACCATCGCCAGGACAAACCTCACCATTGTAATAGATGTCCAATCTCAGGCAGGTGGCCTGGAGGATAGACCAATGAATGGAGTTGGTGAAAGAATCAATTACGGGTGTGCACCAGTGCACCCACCCCAGGGGAGACATCAAGACCACTATTTTGAGGGGTACGACATGTGCGGCCTTGTGGCTAGAGAGAGTGCACCAGAGGCTAGTGTAAAGTTACCCACTGAGGCCATTCCGAAATGGATGAGTTACATGATGTCTTTCCTGATGATCTACCAGATGAGTCTCCCCCTAGGAGGAATATAGAGCACACCAGAACATGGGACACCGTAATACGTACAGCCAAGTTTGCGTTTAGTAGTTCTGTCGATAAGCCCACAGGTCTCAGTCCTTATGAAGTCGTTACTATTTATAAACCTGAAAAACCTATTGATCTTGTCCCTATGTCACTGTCCCTTAGGGTGTCAGAGCCTGCAGAGTTTTTTGTGCATCACATTCATTCATGGCATCAAGAAATCAGGCAGAAGATCACTATTAGTAATAAACATTACAAATTTTCTACAAAGCAACATAAACCTTTTAAAGAATTCAATATTAGGGACTCTGTGATAGTCCACATCTGGCCCAAGCGGTACCCTCCGGGGGCCATTCGTAAGTTACACGTGTGTAGTGCTAGACGGTTCAAAACTATAAAACGAAACGGTCTCAATGCGTATGAGGTAGATCTTCCACCTTCTATGGGAATTAGTTTCACATTTTTTTTTCTAAAAACCAAACCTTCATTTCACGGAAAAGACACTGTACAAAGGACACTTCGGGCTGCCATCAGAGCAGAAAAGAAGCCTGATGCCGCCTATCATATGATTTACAAAGACGCCCCAACCCTGAATTATGCAAGAGAAAACCTAAAGGCTCCCCAACTGAAACAAGAAGACGCCCCTTACGGACACAAAGCCTGAACAAAAACTACCTACGACAGCGATTCCTGATCGTACCCAGCCCAACCCTATCGAGGAAAAGGAGGCCCCTAATTAGTTTCACATTCAACGTAGAGGATCTCGTTACTTTTCAGGGGACCACTAATACTTTGTCCGACCTTTTGCCTACCCGTCCTTATTCCCCATATTTATCCCTTGAACCATGGCCTTTTTCCGATTTTCTCAGCCTCTACCTCCCATACCCACACTTTCTAACCTTTCTTTCCAACCTCTACCTCTCATACCAACCCTTCCCGACTCATTTTTTTAGCCTTTACGTCTCATACCTACCCGTCCTGACCCATTTTTCCAGCCTCTACATCCCATACCTACCCGTCCCAACCCATTTTTCCAGCCTATACATCTCATACCTACCTTTCCCAACCTATTTTCCCAGCCTCTACCTCTCATATTTACCCGTCCCGACCCATCTTCCCTGCCTCTACTTCCCATACCTACCCGTCTCGACCCATCTTTCCAGTCTCTACCTCCCATACTTATCATTTCTGACCCATTTTCCCAGTCTTTACCTCTCATACCTAACTTTCACACACCCAAAAAGGAAATAGAGGATATCCTAGGCGATCAGAGAGTTTCAATGTCGGACAACGGGTTTCAGAAGTACCTGGTTAAATGGAAGTCATGCCAACTTCAGACAGTACGTGGCTCACTAAGGAGGAGCTTCAGAGACTTGATCATGACATCCTAAGCGCTTCAGGAGTTTTATTTTGTCAGTGGTGAAATCTTCGTAGCTGAGGAGAATTGATGGGGACATCACGTGCACACGCGCACTCACGCCACCTCCCCTACAACGTACACCAGAAGGAGGGCCCCACCGTCAATCTAGATCAATGACGACGTCCAGGGAGGGCCTCCTAGCTAGAAGACGAAGTTTTGATTCAAAAGAGTAGGCCCATTAGTCAAGAAAAGCCCATCATGGGATCTCATGATCGTGGCCCACTAGTCAAATTAATTTTATATTTTAGGTTTTGCTTATTAATGTTATTTAGAACATCGTGTATGCTTTAAATTTCTTTGATTAGTTTTTATTTTGGTTTTCTTCATTGCCAAGTTATAGGTTGCGCACATGGCGTGAGTTTTGGGGTATATGATTTTCTTATAAATAGGCACCCCTTGTAGCTTTTTCCATTGATTGAAGATTAATAAAAACTCTGCATTTTCTTACTCTCTGAGTTGTGAAGCCTATTTGGGTGTGAAGCCCTCCCTTCATCGAAGAAGGGTTAACTACCGCGGTGTGAAGTCACATCTATTCCGATTCGCCCTCATTCATCGCTATCTCTATACTACTCATCTTCTACCATCCCTTCTTCTCATCTCACCCCATCATCTACACTTCGAATCAATCATCTATTGTAGCAATTCTCCTCCCCACAGTAGACTTTTAGAATCTGGCCCTACAGGAGGGCTGAAACTTCGGCGGAGCACCACGCACAAACCGTACATCTGATCAAGCTAAGATTTGAGAATTTCGGAGTCCATCCCTGGCCAACCAGAGCCAAGGTGGCCTTTTTCTAAATAGTGAGCCCCGCACACGTGCGGCTGAGATCACACGCATGTGCATTTGGGCCATTGTTGTTATCCACACGTGCAGTACTTTTTTGGTTCGTCTCTCTCATTTCTTTCACTTCGCTTTCACCCAAAATCCATAAACCTAACCCTAAATCACTCAAATCTCTAATTTTATGCTCCTTTTATTACCCTAGGGTTCCTTGATTTGAAATTGGTGAATCCCTTGGATTAGGGACTAATTACTACGCATGTGTGGATGATTATTTTTTATCTTTGAGTATCGTTTGGTTCATAATTTTTATTGATCCAGCCCTATCATGTGTAGGCCTGGACCCGCATAGATTTTCCTTAATTGAATGTTTGAACTTTCATGTGGGATATGGAATTTGTGTAATTATTTCTGAATTAACGTGATCTTAAGCCTGAAATCTCGCATATCATATTTAATTTTCATGTCCTGCATCAAGGTGTGAGATCTCTACTCCAAACTCTTCTTCATGGACAATGAGTCTATTAATTGGTGCACTCTTTTATCTCTTGCCTTAGATTATTAGAAAGTGATAGAAAGCTCTTACTTTAAGATTGTCTAGGAATCCCTTGGGTGCTGCTTTTCAAATTATTCTTGCTAGCGAGTTACCTTCTCATTTGATTTTCTTTTATTTTCTTCTATAGGCCAGGATGAGGGCTCCCCCTCCCTAGACCAGAGCGTAGACTCTTTTCCTTTTCCTTTTCCTTTTCTTTTTTCTTTTCTCTAGCCTGGGGTGTGGGTGCTTGTTTCAAGCCTAGTATGTGAGCTTTTTTGTTAACTTTGCTTTAAGGGCTTTGCCCCTTGTTTTTGGTTTGTATTTAATTAGGTCTTAGCCTTTGGTAATAAGAGTCTATTCTTGCCTTCCTTTTGGAAAAAAAAAAAAAAAAAAAAAAAAAACTTAAACCATCTCTCTTAGATAAATAAACTCATTCTTTTACTTTTCATAACACATTAGTATATATAAGGAAAATGTTTACAATTACTAGAAGGTAGATTTTTTTATTTGGCTTGAAAACCTTCAGTTAGAAGATAATCACCACACAAGAAAATATCTTTATTCTTTCAAATACTTTATTACATATAGATTTCGACCACCAACTCTTAAATACTACATTTTTTTATAAACATCAATTCCACATACTGAATTATGTACATATCATAACAAGTAAAACAACTTATCTATGCTAGATGATTTTCATGCAATAAACACGCAGTAATAATGTACATGCCACCACATGCCCACAAACTTGGTGATTTTCATCCACCCAGCTATACCTTCAGATCCATCAGTTGACGGAATGTAAGTGCATGGAATGGCTGTAGCGAGAAAGAAGGCTCACCAATGGATAGCTCTTGAGCCACATGTCGCATGGTTGGCCGAGAGTCTGGATCTGGCCGAATACATGCAAGAGCCACGTATACCACAAATAAGACTTGCTGTGCAACATCAGTCATCGGATCTGAGAGACGCTGATCCAACATATCTTTTATCAGTGTATCTTGTCTACTTGATGATGACAAAGAGGAGATGAGCTCCCCAGGATGACTTCCCATCATCACTTCAAGTGCCACAACACCAAAGCTATATACGTCGCATTTTTCAGTCACCCTCATTGTATATGCAAGCTCTACAAGAAAGAATATCATCAGTCATGTTCTTTTCGCTTTGTTAATCATCAATAGTTAAACTCTTAATCATATATCGAAGCTCACTTGGGTTTCTTGAGTTAGGTTTCATATTTTGTAGGCTTTTGTGCTTTCTAACCCTAATGCATCTCTACAAAGATGTGTTTAGTACATTTGGGAGGTGAATAAGATGGGACAAACTTTCGGATGATCTTGCTAACAAAGTCGGGATGGTCCACTCACCAGGCATGCCACATATATACATTAAGTGCGTATTGTTGGGTTTTTTTCCCTTTGAAACTATCTATTGTTTTCACGTGGTGGTGGGCTACCCAATAAGCAGACCAATATAATCATAGGGGCAGGTCACCTGGCATGTATGAACCAGAGTGTAATGGTAAACGTATAGGCGTCATTGTAGCTACACATTTCATTGGCCAGGATTGGGTGATATGGGTATTGTTTCTTAATATTAAAATGGATTTAGCATAATTATTTGTATCAATATTCTGAACTGACAAACCAAATCTCTCTCTCTCTCTCAATCTCTCTCTCTCTCTCTCTCTCTCTCTCTCTCTCTCTCTCTCTCTCTCTCTATATATATATATATATATATATATATATATATATATATATATATATATATATATATACGCATGCCACTGGGACCCATAGTTCTAATATATACACACACACATACAAAGAGAATGTGAAAACTATGGGAAGCAAAGGAAACAAGCAACAAACATATTCCACCAGAAAGTTTCTATGATATTCTGATCAGGTTGAAGTCACTAACCAGTGGAACCCTTACTTCTAATATCCAAACCACTTATAGGCCCCAATTTGGATGGCTCATGCATTAATAATTATCTTAATTGGAAATGCTAATCATTTTGGTGGCTAGCAAACAGACGATCAAAGTAAAAAAAGGAAGATAAGCAATTGTGCATATTCAACAGAGAAAGCCTGTAATTCAATGGCTAGGATTTTCCAATCTTAAAACTTTTGTTGTGTGGGGCATTTAGTGTGTCAGTCATCACATTGATGGCTTGGATTGTAAAGCTGTGAAACCCTTGTACAACCGAGAAAACCAACTATTCTCTTGGATCTTTGTAAAGCATTGTAGGATACCACATTTCCTGCTATATCATTTTCACATTTACTTCTCCGGACGTGAAGCAATAGACTTTTTTTTTTTTTTTTTTTAATCATTTCATAAATAGAGATAAATCATCCATCTAAATTTGTTACGCATGTAAATCAATTCAGACCATAAAAAAACATGGCCCATATAGTAGAAGGAACATATCCCAAAATTTAAAAATTACACTTATTAGAGGTTTCTATCCATCCAATTAGTGGTGAACAGTTAAAAAATGTCAACACCACAGATTTAATAGATGATAAGATGTGGTTAAGTTAGTTAAGCAAATGTGAATTATAGGTTAGTTTTAGTTTTAATTGAGCATTCTAACTAAAACACTGAAATATTAATTTCCATTTCTAAACCTTGGAGACTTTTTCGAAAGAAAATAGTCTTACTATATATATATATATATATATATATATATAAACTCATCTTCGTGTTTACATATTTCTTTTTCAAATTGACTTCTCTTCATATTTTTTCTTTAAATTGTTTTTTTTTTTTCTTTAAATCTCTACTTCGTTTTCTTCGTTGCATCAAATTGGTTATGTTAAAGAGGGATTTGAAGGGATAGAAGAGGAAGAAGATGGTGTCTCCGTCCAAGAAGCCACGAATTGCATATATAATCGTTTTGGAGAAATTCTACTTTGGTGAATTTTCACTTGTACTTGGTTAATATTCACCCTATACTCGTTCAATTTTTGCATGTACTCAATCAATTTTCACATGCATTTAGTGAATTTTCAACTATAGTAGGTGAGTTTTTATATGCACTTGGTCAATTTTCACATATTTTTTTGTGAATTCTCACCTGTGAAAAAATGATGATTAAAAACCATCTCAACATGTACTTGGTTAATTTACAACGGTTGAAAACCATCTCAAAACCTGTACTTGGTGAAGTTTCACCTGTACTCGATCAAATTTTATACGTACTTAGTGAATTTTCACATGTACTTGGTGAATTTTCATATCTACTCGATCAATTTTCACATGTGAAAAAATTACTCAACAACGGTGAATTTACGACGATTGGAAACCATCCCAACACATGTACTCGATGAATTTTCACGTCTTAACACCTTTACTTGGTGAATGTTCACATGTACTCAATTAATTTTCATGTATTCAGTTAATTTTAACTTGCGAAAAAACAATGGTTGAAAACAGTTTCAACACAAACTCGATGAACTTGCAACGGTTGAAAACTGTCTCAACAAGTGTGCTCGATGAATTTATGATGGTTGAAAACTGTTTCAACACCTATATTAGGTGAATTTTCACCTATACTCAGTCCATTTTCACATATTAGATAAATTTTCACCTGTACTCGGGTAATTTTCACTTGTCTCAACACTTATACTCAATTTTTATGTATTTAGTGAATTTTCAATTGCAAAAGAACGATGGTTAAAAATCGTCTCAAATCTCAATTATCGACGATTTCTACCTGTATTAGGTGAAATTTACTTGCTCTTAATCAATTTTTTTCAGTGAATTTTCACTTGTACTCGGTCAAATCCTCTATATTCGGTCAAATCCTTTGTACTTGATCAATTTAACTGAGATAGTGATATTTAAAGAGAACTTGGTTAATTTCATTGCGAAAAAACACATCATTCTTTATTCTTTTCTCCCACAACCATCATTCCAGTAAAATATGAGTTCAAGAAGAATAAAAAGAGTACAATGAAGCCAAACACGATTTCAAAATAGAAAACTCTTATGAACAAAACCCGAAAGATTCCAAGCTTATCAACGCGATTGATTTGAAGCAATGAACAAAACCCTGAAAAACATTGCAAATGTAAAATGATAATAACTGGAGATTTAACATTTCAAAGAAAAGAAAAGAAAAGAAAAAAAAAACACGAGTTTTTGAGTACAGTCGAATGAAAGGAATATAACCCAAAATACAAGGGTATTTTCATCCAAAATACGTTAGCATATACAGCACAAGTATAAAATGAAGAGTATATACGGCACAAGTATAAAATGAAGAGTAAAGTTTTGAAGATTTAGTTAGGCTGGTTGGTCACAAATGACATTTACTGAGTAAAATTTATCTTAATCCAGTTTGGATGCATCTTTAGCTTAAGCTCCATCCTACCCTGATGGTCGAGGAATGGCAGGAGCTCCGAGTGGCCACCATGATGTATGAGTTTTATCTTCATCGATCATCCATTCTTCGGGATCATTTTAAGATTCAGGCCCAAAATTGAGGCAGATCCAAGACAGGTGGATCACACTAGGGGGATTAAACGCTTACAGTTGAAAACTTATTGGGGCTATATAAGTTTTAGATTAAGATGATATTTATGTTTTCACTTTATCCAGGCACATGTAACTTCATGAATAGGTTGCATGGCAAATAAACATCATGGTGGAACCTACAAAAGTTTCAACGGTGAGGATCATTATCTCCACTATGCATAATGTAACAATGATAGACCTCAAGCGCTGCAAAGGAAAAACCATTCTTACGTTATCTTCAATTGCACGGTTGTGTTTGCTCTAAATATTCATGGATGGTTCATAATGTTCAGAGGTTTTGACATACGCGTTGTCTATCCTTTTGGCTATTGTAAAAAATAAAAATAAAAATAAAACAATCCTGCTTCTAAACATTTTCTAAAGACACGCCTATATTTTGCACCATAGTCATTTTGCCATTGATCGTTCGATACAATTACATATTAGATACTGTATTTTCAAAAGACAGTAATTCCCTTCTTTTAAAATTTTTTTTATTTTTTTATTTTTATTTTTTCCTTTCTTTCTTTCCTTTTTATCTCATGCCTCTCTCTCACCATGAATGCATGGGTTGATTATCCAAGCCCTGCGTCTATGGGGGCAAACTGCAAATTGATAGTTGTATCATTTTCTGAGCTATTGAATAATCCTATCCGTTGATCTTCAAACTTTAAATGAAAAGTAAACGGATCAATGATATTGACTGATTCCCCGTGTCACATTTTACTGACTCCTGTGAGTCTTACTGGAGATGGTTTTCATGATTGTGAGGCCCACTGTGATGTTTGAGAGAATCCACCCCATTCATAGGTTTGACCATGTGATTTTACTTAGTAGACCTAAAGATCGATGAGGTCGATCAAGGACTCAAGTGGGCAAAAAACCGAAAAATAACTGACCATTAAAGGCCATTAATTCGCAACATTTTCTTATTGTGAGACCTACATATGCATTCAATCAGCCTATATTTCGAACCCACAATTTGGTTGGATTTCAGACTAACGTCCTAAAATGAGATGGTGAAATGGTGGACGGTTTGGATTTGCAACAAGCATCACAAAAATGGGCCTCACCATGATTTAACAGATCATGAGTGTAACATTTCATTGGACTTGAATTGCGTAATGTATAACACAACACCTAAGTTATGAACGTGTTTGCATGATGGGAGATGGTTGCCGTGATTATGGGTCCCACCATTTGCGAGAAATCTGAGCCACCCACCATTTCCCTCATATGATTTTAGGGCTTGGGCTCATAAATGATCTAGATGCAAAGCTCAGGTGGGCTAAATGACAAGTAAAGGTGTCATGAGGCAAATAAATTTTAGATCAGGTATAAATGACTTCTTAAACAGTTGGAAATGTCGTTTCAACAGTTTTGTAGCCTAAAAATAAATAAATAAATAAATAAATAAATAAAAACCACTAATAATTTCAATGGTAATAAACAACCAACTTACTTTTTCCTGTCACAGGACCTTCGTTAGAGGTGCTTGATTTTGTACCCATGTCCTAAAATGAGATGGCAAAATTAGTGGACTTTTTCTTATTGTGGGACTTACCTAGGATTTGAGACAAGCATCATTGTGGGGTCCACACGTTAGTTCAAGTGTTAGTATGATATATATATATATATATATATATATATATATATATATATATATATATATATATATATATATATATATATATAATGGGGAATAAACGACTTTTAAAATTAAAAAAAAAAAAATCGATAATGACCGGTTCATCAGTCATCCTTTAATTAAAGTCAAACAAGGGGACTTTAGGACTATATTTTGAAAGTGTAAGTGGGTTTTTGGAAAGACTTTAAAAGCAAGCTCTTTTGTGACAATAGCTGAAAGGATATGCAGGTGTATCTCAAAACTTTTAACTTTTAACCAAATAAATTTAAGGATTGGAATAATATCCCTGGTATGTTTCTTTGCAAGGCCTGTTATAACTGTCCGATTAGAGAATCTTAGTGGGAAAACTGTCCGGTTAGAGAATCTTAGTGGGAAAAGAGAGCGTTTTCATATACAAATTTTCTCATATTCTAGTTGCCCTGGATTGCCACATCCGGCAACAATATGCTAATAACATATGCACAAACTTTATAAGTGCCAACTAATAGATAGAAAAGCTGATGAGAAATAAAGACCAATTACTAATAAAACTATTAAAGCATGGAGAATGTACTAGCAACTAACCTGGAGCTATGTATCCGCAAGTGCCTGCGAGTGTAGCCCAATTTGAGGAATCAGGTATCAGCAATTGTGCAGTTCCAAAGTCAGAGACACTAGCTTCAAGTTCTGAATTCAATAGAACATTATTGCTTGACAGGTCTCGATGGACAATCGGCAGAGTACAGTCATGGTGCATGTAAGATAAAGCATGGGCCACACTTTTGATAATCTTCAGCCTTGCAATCCAGTCCAATTGTGTAGCTCTTTCATCATTGTTGAGGATGCTTGCCAAGCTTCCCCTTTCCATGTACTCATAAACTAGAAATGAAAATCGAGCATGGGAACAGAAGCCATATAGCTTTACAATGTTGCGATGGCGGATTTCTGTTAATGCTTTTATCTCATTCTTAAAACTTCTTTGATCGGATTGATTCCCACCTTCGAGTGGGTGAAGTTTCTTCACAGCTACTACCTGGCCTGCTGGTAGATTTGCTTTGTAAACTTTCCCATAACCTCCAGTTCCAATGCAATATTTTTCATCAAAACCCTCTGTTGCCTCCACAATGTCTTCAAATGTGGCAATCCCATCATAATTCCATGTTGAAAATGTATTTCCTCTACACTTTTCAGGAATCACTTTCTCTATTCTTCTTCTTCTCCTTCGATAATAAATGGAAGAAATTATGCCAACGATTGAAAATAAAAGAAACAATACTGAGAACAGAAGAATAATGAGGATCACAACTTTGTGGACT
This sequence comes from Magnolia changhungtana, assembly GCA_030180095.1. NCBI lineage: Eukaryota > Viridiplantae > Streptophyta > Magnoliopsida > Magnoliales > Magnoliaceae > Magnolia > Magnolia changhungtana. The sequence goes on from JASAUF010000158.1 coordinate 624,086, forward strand.
TTCCTTGCATCACCATGACTTATTGAAGAGGCATTGCACGGTCGCAAACCTTGCACTTCACCACATAAGCCTTTGTTTTTTATGAATGCCTCTGCCGGAGCCTTCTGAAAGGGTTTGCTACTAGGAAGAGGACCTTCCAAAGCATTGTATGAAAAATCAATGGGCTGTAAGCTGATCATCCCTTCAAAAGAAGGCGGAATAGAACCTGACAGCATGTTGTGAGAGAGGTTTAAATTTTCCAGACTAACCAATTTCGCAAGTTGTGGAGGTATCTTTCCATTGAGGGAGTTATGACTTAGATCTAGTAATCCCTGTAAGAATACTAGGTTACCAATCTGAAAAGGAATGCTTCCATTCAAAACATTTTCACTCAATTTCAGATAATGGAGTTTGTAGCAATCCCCTAACTGAGGTGGTATTGGACCACTTACGTGATTCATTGACAGATCCAGAATCTCCAAATTGGATAGTTTTCCAATCTCTTGTGGTAACTGACCAGAAAGCTGGTTATCATTTAAAGTCAAGTTGAACAAAAGAGTCAGCCTCCCAATTTCCTTTGGAATCTCTCCTACTAAATGGTTCGAAGAAAGATCAAGCATTCTTAGCTGCTTCAACTGTCCAATCTCGGGAGGAATTCTACCAGTGATTTTGTTCCCCGAGAATTGTAGCTTTGTCAGGTTTTGGCATTCACCCCAGTTCGGTGATAGTTCACCAAACAATAAGTTATCACTGACTTCCATGAATATGAGGTGTGGGTATACACCAAAGGCTTCCGATACATTTGCAGCAAGTCGGTTTCCATTGAGTCGCACTCTTGTTAAACTAGTGCAGTTTCTGAAGCTTCTTGGGATCTCACCAGTGAAATGGTTGTTGAAACCAGTGAAGACTTCAAGAGTTCCCCCATGGCATAACTGAGGTAAATGGCCAGAGAAGTTGTTGCCATCCAATTGGAGAAAAGAAAGATTTGTCATGTTTGTCATTTCTTGAGGCAAGGAACCAGATAATTGACAGTCATCAAGGAACAAAACAGTAAGCTTGGTCAAGTTTCCTAAAGTGGAAGGGATAGAACCTGTTAGAAGGTTTCCTCCCATGGAAAGCTCCTTGAGATTAACCAGATTCCCTATTTCTGGAGGTATTGAACCAGAAACTTGGGTTTCATAGAGATAGAAAAGTGCAAGGTTGCTCAAATTACCTAAAGCAGGAGGGATAGGACCAGTCAGATTGTTACTGTACAATTCTAGCTCATTGAGACTCATTAAATTCCCAAGTTCTGGAGGAATAGAACCAGAAATTTGATTCTCAAAGAGGTAGAGGAGAGTTAACTTTGTCAAGTTCCCTAAAGTGGAAGGGATAGAACCTGTTAGAAGGTTTCTAGAGATGGAAAGAACCTTGAGGTTAACCAGATTCCCTATTTCTGGTGGAATTGAACCAGAAACTTGGGTTTTGTAGAGATAGAAAAGTGCAAGGTTGCTCAAATTACCTAAAGCAGGAGGGATAGGACCAGTCAGATTGTTACTGTACAATTCTAGCTCATTGAGACTCATTAAATTCCCAAGTTCTGGAGGAATAGAACCAGAAATTTGATTCTGAAAGAGGTAGAGGGCAGTTAACTTTGTCAAGTTCCCTAAAGTGGAAGGGATAGAACCAGTCAGATTGTTACTGTACAATTCTAGCTCATTGAGACTCATTAAATTCCCAAGTTCTGGGGGAATTGCACCCAAAATTTGATTCACAAAGAGGTGGAGGAGAGTCAGCTTGGTCAAGTTTCCTAAAGAGGATGGGATAGAACCTGTTAGAAGGTTACCGGACAAGTCAAGCTCTCTAAGATTAACCAGATTCCCTATTTCTGGTGGAATTGAACCAGAAACTTGGGTTTTGTAGAGATAGAAAAGTGCAAGGTTGCTCAAATTACCTAAAGCAGGAGGGATAGGACCAGTCAGATTGTTACTATACAATTCTAGCTCATTGAGATTAACCAGATTCCCTATTTCTGGTGGAATTGAACCAGAAATTTGATTCTCAAAGAGGTAGAGGACAGTCAACTTTGTCAAGTTCCCTAAAGTTGAAGGGATAGAACCAGTTAGAAGGTTTCTGGAGATGGAAAGCTCCTTGAGATTAACAAGATTCCCTATTTCTGATGGAATTGAACCAGAAACTTGGGTTTGGAAGAGATCCAAAATTGTAAGGTTGCTCAAATTACCTAAAGCAGGAGGGATAGGACCAGTCAGATTGTTTTGGTACAATGCCAAGTCCACCAGAGCTTGTAGATTTCCGATTTGTGAAGGAATGGAGCCAGAGATTTGATTTTGGTATAGGTACAAGATGGAAAGCTTTGTCAAATTTCCTAAAATGGAAGGGATGGAACCATCTAGATGGTTAATGGACAAGTCTAGCTTATTCAAATTCACAAGATTCCCTATTTTCAGAGGTATTGATCCACTTATTTGATTTGAAGACAGATTCAGGGACGTGAGTTTGTGAAGAGTGCCAATATGGGCTGGGATGGTACCAGTGAGAGTGTTGCCACTGAGATTGAGATGAACGAGGTTTGGAAATGACGGGAAGCTCAAGTTGTCGAGCTTACCTTGCAAGCCTGCACTCGGTAGGCTTATCTGTGTTACACTTCCAAGGCTGTTGCATGAGATCCCAGTCCAGTTGCATGGAGAGATTGTGTTGGAGCTAGAATTAGCAGAAGGAAGGTCCCATGAATGGAGAGCTCGTGCTGGCGAGAGGCTGGCTTTCCATTTCATGAGAGCGTCTACTTCAGAGAGTGCGGATGATGGTGCTGCTGTTGCAAATGATGTTGCATGGAAAGAAAGAAAGGGTAGGAAAAAGAGGAGAAAAGCAAGGGAGAGAGATTTGTGTATGGCCATGGTTGATGTTGCTTATGGAATGCTAAGAACTTACAATGGATGGGTATTTATAGGAGAAGGTTGATGCTACTTAGGTCAAGCACAGCTTCCCTTATTCTTACCAGATATTAAGCTAAGCCTATTGAGTAAACTCTGTGGGTCTACTCTGTCTTTGGATCTTCCTCATACTTTGACTCATCCCCTAAAATGAAATTTCCAAATGCATGAACGGTGTGGATACAACACATACATCATGGTGGGGCCATAGAACTTGGTGACATCATTTGGGTAGTAGCTAAGTCTTGCTACTCAACCGGTCAGTAGCTAATCCGCGGCCCAATTTTATGACGCGGATTGGCTAGGGATTGGTTACTGACAAGGTCAGTAGCCAAATAGCTACTGAAGTGACGTCACCAAGCTCTGTGGACCCCACCATGATGCATGTGTTGTATCTATATCATCCAACCATTTTTAGAGGTCGTTTTATGGCATTACAAGGAGAATGATATGGGTCTAAATTTCAAGTGGACCCACCACAGAAAACCGTGGGGGCAGTCACACCCACCGTTGAAACATTTATGGGGCCCACCGTGATGTATTTTTGAGATCCAACCTATTCATAAGTTAACATAGAGATATATGAAGTGAAAACAAAAATATCAGATTGATTGGAAACTACTGTAGCCCCTAAGAAGTTTTGAACGGTGGATGTCACTGTCCCCACTATTTTCTATGGTGGGGTCCGTTTGAACTTTAGATATATCTCATTCTCTTTGTAATGCCCTAAAACGATCTCTAAAAATGGTTGGACGGTATGGATATAACACGAGCATCATGGTGGGGTCCACAAAGCTTGGTGACGTAACTTCAGTAGGGATTTGGCTACTGACCTTGTCAGTATCCAACCCGTGTCCGAATTTTATCGATTCCGTCAATCCATTTTACGAGGTTATTTTAGTTTTTGATCCAGAAAATGAATGATATCCAGAGCTCAAGTAGAACACACCACACAAACATTGCAAATTAACGTATGCAGTTGAATATTTATTAGGGCAAACAGAAGTTTTGGATCAAGATTATATTTGTTTTTTTCCCTTCATTCGTATATGTGTGATCTTATAAACAGGTTGGATGACAAATATCACTGTGAGACCTATAATGGTTTCAACCGTGGAAATCATTATTCCCACTAGTTCTTGTGGTATATGGTCCACTTGAGCATTGGATATGCTTCAATTTTGGGATCAAATCCCTAAAATGAGCTGGAACAAAGGATGGACAATGTGGATAAGCCATATAGGCCCAATAGGAACAATGGATGCATGGTGTGGATAAGTCATATATACATTCATGGTGAAGGCATGGGAAATTCTAGTGTTGTCCCTTCTCATTCGTCCATGTTATTTCTATGATTCAAACAAGATAGGCTGGATAGGCTGGATTTCTCTCTCCGGAATAGATTGCTAACGGCACAACAAAACTTTTTCTAGATCCCACCAGGATTTTTGTGTTATATCTACATGCACTACAAGAAAAGGGGGCTTTAGCCTCGGTTCAAAACTGTGGCTAAAAAGGTTAAAAACTGAGGCTAAAGCCTTTAGCCTCAGTTATACAAACCGAGGTTGAAAACCCCGTGGCTAAAGGCTTTAGCCTCAGTTTTAGCAACCGAGGCTAAAATGACTTTTATAGCCTCGATTCTTCAAGTGAGGCTAAAAACTTTTAGCTTCAATTTTCTCGAAATGAGGCTAAATCAAAATTTTAGCCTCCATTGTTTTCAATTGAGACTAAATCCAAATTTTAGCCTCAATTGTCTCCAACCGAAGCTAAATCTATTTTTAACCTCGGTTCTCAACAACCGAGGCTAAACCCTTTAGCCAGGAGTTGTAGTCTCAGTTTAGGTAACTGAGGCAAAACGAGACTAAAGATAAATTTAGCCTTTGTTGACATCAACTGAGACTAAATTCAATTTTTAACATCATTCTGCCCAAAGCAAAAGCCGATATAAAGTGAAAGTATATCACTAAAGAGAAATCAAAACTATAAAACACTAAAAAACCACATACCACATTGGAATCAATGGCTTAGAAGAAGGATCTACGTTCAGATTATGGACAATACCAGTTAAGGCAATGTCTGCCTGATATCCTTTGGAAACAACAAAGATGGAAGATCACCAAAGCTTTTGTTGTTTGCTGTCAATCAGTCAGGCATCAGTCAAAGGAAGATGCTGAAACAGGACTCAAACAATACAACAACAGTCTGACCACCAAACAACAGATTGTCTGTATCATCAACAACTCCCATAAAAGGAGAAAAGAAAAGGGCCATACAGATGAAATGATCCCAAGATGTCTATACGCACAGTGCCTCTCTCAACTCTGCTCTTTTCAGTTAATGACAGCAGCAGCTCTACTTGAAAACTCCATAACCTCTATCACTTAAACAGGACACCGGGAGGAAAAAAGAAATGAAAATCAGAATATGAAGGAACTCCAGAGCTATGGTTTGCCATCATGCTTTATTGTCTCCAAGTGCCTCCCTTTGGCAGCAACGGCAACCATCAGATCATCGAATTTCTCAGTCTTCCCCAGCAATACCTCAATCTATAACAAGTAAGAACAAAAACATTACAACTATAAACATCAGTGTATGAAAACAGCTACCTCCCAAAAATAAAGAGTAAACAGGAGTCTGGTTGTTGAGATCAAGTAACTAGTGTAGCCATAGAGAAGAATTATATATGCTTGTGTCTTTCTGAAAGAAACGGAGGGGTTGGTTTGATAAAGAGGGTGGCATACCATAAGAAAGAACCATGACCATGTCGCTATCATAGTAGTGGGAACTCGATGAGCCACTTGTTATCAACGTGCGGCTTGAGATTTCTGCTGATAACTTCTTTAGTCGAGTACAAATGTCATTGCAGAAGAGTCGATGGATACATCATACATCATTTGCATTGTTTTATTCTGCAGTAATCGACAAGAAATCCATGTAATCAATGTTGAACTGAGCCATGAATACAAACTATAAGATACTATTTCATTTCAATATACACGGACGAGACGTCTCAGTCAGAACATTTAAAGTTCTCAGTCAAAACATTTATGAAAGTGATCACTCATTCCTATGTTACAGTGAAAGTTCTCGGTCGAGAACATTTATGAAAAAAATTACACGAGTCGGTCCTTGTGGCCGACCGAATCGAGCCGAGTTGGTCCGTCAGGCTCGAGGACCGAGCCAAGCGAGTTCGAGTGAGGTCGGCTAGTGGCGAGCCGAGTCGAGCTAAGGCCGGCTCGACTCGGTTCGACTCGATGTACACCCCTAAGCGCAAGCAGCGTACACAATTTCTCGCACGTGGTTTGCTAATGTTGTCATGTACACACCACCACTGTGGCTGCATGGCATATAGATAAGAAATGAAAATCTATTCATCATGAGGATCCCAACATGCTGATCTCATTCTAGCAAAATGACCCACTAATGAGTGAACCACCCTTATTTTTCAGTGAGAACGTCTATATGGTCACACCTACCTTGTGAATGGCTTCAATATCGTACACAGGCCTGCCATGTTGGCACATGTACATAAGTGGCCTTACCATTCTTATTGGCTCGGTGTAAAATTACATGATCTTTCTCGCTAGGATGAAGGGAAGTTGACAAAGAATATGCTATTCTGAAATTCGAGTGGGTTACTTTACATGAATTTAGAGGTTTGAGGTGTAAAATTGCATGATTATTTTAGAATTCATGTAGTGATTACCTGCTTTGGTTGGCCATTTCTACCTCCAATAGTTGTCACGATTATATGACCCATCTATGTGCCATTTCCATTGACCACACGAGTTTCCATTTCCTAGAAGAAAATTTCACATTTCATAGAAAAGGCTAATATGCTATCAAGCAAGCAGAGATAAGATTATATTAAAACCTACCTTGTCATCCCTTATCTTCATATCATTCATTTCTTCAGGCAACCTATCCATCTGATAGCATTTCCACTTGTGTAGCTGATAGTGAAGAAAACAAATTGGTGACACCTAAAAGAATAAGAATGATTCAAAGACTCAAAGTTGAACATTGAATCGTTCTTCCAAATTCCACATTGGACTTGGGCAATGAAAAAAGCTTCGATTTTGTTGAGAAGGAAAGAAACAAATCCCATTTTGACAGACTTCTGATTCAACCTCCAAGCTTTTGGTAACCTTTCAAATTAAAAAATAAAAAAAAAAAAAAGAAAGAATCTCCAGGCATCGAATGTATGCTAAGGAGGGTGTAAACCATGATGCCAAGGTAAGGAGGGCTGATATCGGGTAAGCGGTGGTCATGATTTTTCCCAAGCAAACCATGATGCCAACCCTATTTGCAAGTTCCTCAAGTGCAACCTATGTAAGAAGTACAAAAATCAATTTAGTAGAATCAAATAACGTAGAAACATTGGAATATAATCAAGAAGTGCAAAGAAGTCAATTCATGTGAAAACAAAGAACCTGTTGTTTCGTAGGTTTCCTGAAGTTGGATGCTTTGACCTGATTCAGAGATAGATAGCATTAGAAAAATGTCAATTATTCTCCGGAACATCAGAATAAGCAGAACAAAGTAAAGACCAAGCAGTCCATGTTAGAACTAATATTTCACATTGGATTCCAATTCACAAGGGCAAATTCCAAGTTGTCATTAGACTCCTAAAACTGTGGGTGTTTGGGTAGTCCCTTGAAATATTGATGAAGCAGAATCAATGCAATTCCAAATTGTAATCATGTGAAAAAAAATTCAAACATGCACTTATTCTCATATTTATGTTATCAATTGAAATTCAGAGACTCACCTCAGATTCCAGCGAATCAAATGTGTTCAAGAGGACCCAATCTGCCTTATCCACATTAATGAATGGGTTCAAAACAAGTGGCAAGTGAGATGGATGAAATCTTGATGCCGAGAAAAAAGTCGGCATGTCGGGAATTTCCAGCGGGGCTGTCAGCTTCCCAAGGTACACATGATAGTAGATAGCATCGACTGTGCACGATTGAGTGAAGAGCGCGGCCCCATATATGCGAAACTGCTTAGCGACGTCCACAAGAGTTTACATCCGCGCAACCAAATGAGACTTTCATACGTGGCCAAGGAAGGAAAAAAATATCATTTAGACTGGATAAGTCCTGACCCTTTGATAAGTGGTGGGCTGGGCAGCCTGACCCTGGAAGGTGGCTCCTAAACTTGGAGAATGACACCATTGGAGAATGATTCTCTGAAATAATCACACCATTGGAGAATGATTCTCTGAAAGGCTTCAAACCAGATGACTAGAGAAAGCCAACTATATGACACATTGTCCCTCTTGCAAACCCACCTATCATAGGATTTCCAGAATTAGCTATCAAAGTTCCATCAAAATTGACCGTGCCACACCTCTACATTGGGGGCAATCTGTTTTGCGCCCTTTTTTTCATTCATTTCGAATGGTTAGATTCAATTGTAGCGGCAAGCTAAGTAACCTTCACTGAACTGTTTATTTGTACAACTCCAGGTCTTCAGTACAAATTGATTGCAATGGGAAAATTAGGCAAGAAAATCAAGCATCGCGGAATGTGGAAATGCAGGTTGCTCGTCATTTGAAGAAAAACACAGGATCTATGAATGAGTACACGACAAGAGACACTCCATTTCAGAAAAAAAACCAAGTTCGACAAACATGTCGAAGCTTATCTTTCCTTCTTGCATTCTAGCAGGCATTTCTATACTTCCATATGGTTCCTAGTGCATTCTTATTAGATCTGTTTGGTAGCCACTTGAAAATGGGCTCATCTCATTTTAGTTGACGATAATTATGTATTCAAGATCAATTTTTGGCTGGACCTAGGTTGGCTTAGACCCAGACGTAGGGCCATTTAGGCCAGGCCTGCCTGGTTGATCCTATTCAAATTTATGATTGTGCTTGGCCCAGGCAGGATCCATGGACAACCCTGACTCTGGAAGACTGTTTGAACTTCATTTAGCAGTCCTTTATTTATTATTTTTCATTTTTTTTTCTATTGTGTGGAGTTTATTGGGAAGAATTTCCAAACAATTACTTGAAACCCGGTACGTAAATTTCAGACTAAAATTATTTTCCATTTAGGTCCTTTATTTTCTGTACTTCATCAATTTTGGTAACAGAGCCTCCATACTGTTTCCAGGACCTTCCTATTCGAAAGGTTTCATAAGCATAACACATCCAAGGTGGAACCCATCATATCAACAATTTGATTCATGAAACCATGGCTCCACTTGTACAAACAGAAAACTCATGCAAACTGTACATAGTTTTGGGTCACATGACATAACATCTAACAATTGCGCCACTTTGAGCTGAATATATCAGTCCAGAGAAATGGATAATCCCAAGAATTGATGCCATGAGAGTCATGACATGGCAACTAATATCTCAGCAATGGTAGGGAGGCCTTGGGTCATCCATGCATATTCTTGTAATGATGAGTCAACCATCTACAGGTGCTTAACCGATTGAATGACTCAATGTGTGCCAACCAAGGTATTCAGTAACAGAATGGCCACTTGTCATTCTTTATTACGATACAGTATTACATCCATTTTTAAAAATCAGTAACGGCCCCATAACGGTACTGTTAGGGGCCATTTTTTCCATAATGGTCAAGTATTCTGACCATAACGGATAATGGTACCCACTGTTATCATTATGTAATAGTTTTTGGATACCATGAAGCCAACACAATGAAGACAGGTAGGAGAGAAAAAATAGATGTTTGCAAAGAAATTGACCAACAATATTCTGATTCCATGCTAAGAATCAAAATTGCAGCTGACTACGAGTTTAAGCACATGATTAAATGAGGCAATGCAACTAGAACCAACAAATGTAACTTGCGCATGGACACACGTATAAGTGTCGGACACATAAAACAAAGTGTCCCTGGAAAATCCAATATCGCAACAAGTCCATACAAGTGTATAAAATGATATAATTTTCCAATTTATAAATGCATAAAGGCATAGAAAAGTGTATCTAACTATCTCTAGTTTTGGAATACCACTCATGCCTACTTGACTGGAAGATTCAAACTGTCGGTCTAATGTAACACTAAAGTTTCGTTAGATGCAAATAAATCATTAATGGATGCAGCTAATCACGAATACAAAACAGAAACTGTCTTACATAGAGTAGAAGGCCAAATGCCATACATTTGGAGAGCTTCTAGGAGTTTTTGGCAGCCACTGCAATCTAGCTCCTGGATCAACATCAGTTGGTGCCACATGAGCTTGCACCTGCTCCAACATCACAGAAAACTCCATACGATTCCACGTCATTTCAAGTTCAAACTTAGGAATATGAATGCCTTCAGTACATATGCGATGTGCAGATTATGGTGCACAACTGCATAGGTGTAAAGTAGTAGTTTCCTACCTCCACCTTAGTAAGAAATTCGTGGTGCACTCACACACATGGCAATCTGCTCTATGAGGAGATTTGAGTTTGTTCGCCGAAATGGATACAAAGACTGCAAGGAAGAAAAATAACTTAAGACTTATATCAAGTAGCAAATTGAAAATGGATAGTTCTTTTCTTTTTCTTTTTCTTAAAGATGGGCTTGAATCTGAAACCTCAAGATCGCCAAGCATTGAGCCATGGGCTTGCTACCTTGAGGACTTCGAACGTTGCAAAAAGAAAAAAGAAAAAAGAAAAGAAAAAAGAAGGAAACCTGACATGTCTGCTACACATACAGTGGATGAATGGCCATCACATCATCAGACATATTTATCAAGATGATCATTGGGGAAATCCCTGAAATAAAAAATTAGAAAACATACATCAGATGATACAACCTGCTGAGCAAGCCATTCGTTCCTTTTTTGCATCATATCAGTGTTGAAAGATGCATGTATTGCTTAACCAATGCTTGGAAAATGGGCATATACGTAGTTTGTCATTGTGGCAATTTTGGGAACTACTTTGTCATTATAAATGCAAGGGAACACAATTTATTTCTGTTCCAAAACAGAATTGTATTCGCTTGTGCATCCAAACACGGACTGAATGGTTAAGCAAGTGTAAAAGGAGATGTATGCTCATGACATAAAAGGAGAATTTTTGCATGTTGATGTCAAGAGGGAGTGTACCATCAAACAACGACACGATGCTGAGGGCTAATGCCACGGTTATGCATCTTGGAAGAATTGATATGGTCAAAGATGGCTCTAATCCGACTACTCGCCCTATAATCGCAGTTGAATACAAAGAGAAAATCGTTGAAATTATCACAGATGAAAATATCTCTGCTGCATGCCTCTTGACGAGCTACAACCAAACACAAACATGTCATTGAAATGATAAACCTTCTTCTTGAACCACAACAATTTTTGACATATGAGATGAAGCAGTCTTCACATACAACATTTAAATTCCATGCAATATTAGAAAATATGGCTTACCTTCCTCTGTTTAAACATGGAAAAGGCGAAAGAAATAATGACAGATCCCAAGAATCCCATCAGGATATCACCAGCTCCGGGATTTGATGACACTTTGGTGAGGTAGTCCCCTGCATGAAAACTCAGGGCATTACTTTTCGAAATGCAGTGGAAATGTAAAAGATCAATATATATTTTTGAACTCCAATGAATTTGGCTATGTGATGATGACGATGACAATGACCATTTTCAGTTTGTGATTGAATCATGGGTGGGTTCTCATATTCTCATCTAAGTTCAGGCATTATTTACATGGTTTATGGATTTCATGTTCTCGAGGGATATGCCTCGACATGGCGAGCCATTTAGATATTTACCCGATATCTTTCGGCATCCAAATCTAACAAGATATACCTTAAGCAATATCCATGCGATCGATCAATTCCATCATTTTTCTATTAACTTCCTGGTATCGCAACATATCATTGCCTCTTTAATTAGTAGTAGGATGACTTGCAGATGAAAAGGAAGAGGAAAAAGAACTTTCAATATTCTTATTTGGGAGAAAAGTTTTTGAATTTAGGAGATGCATTTTGTGAATTTCTACTGAGATTAAAACAGCCCATGGTAAGAACAGTTTGGAGTACAGAGTCATTTGATGCACTTATAGATTGAAAACGTTCCAAAGAAACCTAACTCTCCCGACGAAATCAAAAGCGATTTTAAACTCAAAGCAATTCGGCAAAAACACACAAAATGCAAAAAAAAAGGCACAAGATAGAATTTTTGAAACATTTTCCCACCAAACGCATCACAACCTAACCATTCCTACTATAAAAAAAAAAACCCTAGCGATTCCCACCACAATTTTGAGATGAAACGACAATCGAAGAGCCACGAAACCCTAGCGATTCCCTTCTTCAATCGGCCATTTAATGGTCGAAGAAATGGGAAGAAATGCCAGATTACACGGTGAATAACACAGATCGAAGGGAGATTCGTACGTGCGTACTGCCATGTCGAGATCGATTGAAGATCAGATCTTCGATTTTTACATTTTTTTCATCTTCCTTTCTTTTTCTTGCTACGATCTCTCTCTCTCTCTCTCTCTCTCTCTCTCTCTCTCTCTCTCTCTCCCCTTTTTCTTTTCCTTTTCTTCTTTTCATTTTTCTGGTTTGGTTCGGGTAAAAACCTATCGATGGCGAGTCTCTCGCTCTCTCTCAGCCGGTGAGTAGACCTTTAGCCTCGGTTTTAGGCAATGGTGGCTAAAAAGCAAGGCGTTTAGCCTCGGTTTTAGGCAACTGAGGCTAAACAGTAGCGCCCTCATCTTCTTACGCTCGGTACAGGTGGAGGCCCCACGGGCCACTAAGGGGACACCGTGATGTATTACTTTTATCCACACCGTCCATCCATTTTTCTATATCATTTTAAAATACTGAATAAAAAAATAAGGTATATGAAAGGCTTAAGTGGACCACACCATAAGAAGAAGCGATGCTAAGAACGCCCACCATTGAAAACTTCGTAGGGTCCACCATTGAAAACTTCGTAGGGTCCACCGTGCCATTTATTTTCCATCCAACCTGTTGATATGGTCATATAAACCTGGATGAAGTGAAAAAATAAATATCATACTGATCTATAACTTCTGTGGCCCTGAGAATTTTTCAATGGTAGGAATTTAATCCCCACTGTGTGGTCTATTTAAGACTTGAATCTATAACAACCGAGGTAAAAGGGTAGCCTTTTGGCCTCAGTTTTTAACAACCGAGGCAAAAGGGTAGACTTTTGGCCTCAGTTTTCAACAACCGAGGCAAAAGGGTAGACTTTTGGCCTCAGTTGCTTACCAACCGAGGTAAAAGGGCAGACTTTTGGCCTCAGTTTCTCACCAACCGAAATAAAAGGATAGACTTTTAACCTCAGTTTTCAACAACTGAAGCAAAAGGACAGACTTTTAGCCTCAGTTTTCAACAACCGAGGCAAAAGGGCAAACCTTTTAGCCTCAATTGCTCACTAACCGAGGTAAAAGGACAGACTTTTAGCCTTAGTTACTCACCAACAGAGGTAAAATGGTAGACTTTTGGCCTCAGTTTCTCACTAACCGAGGCAAAAGGGCAGACTTTTCGCCTCAATTTCTTATCAACCGAGGCAAAAGGGCAGACTTTTGGCCTCAGTTCTCAACAACCGAGGCAAAAGGGCAGACTTTTAGCCTCAGTTGCTCACCAACTGAGGCAAAAGGGCAGAATTTTCGCCTCAGTTGCTCACCAATCGAGACAAAAGGGCAGACTTTTGGTCTCAGTTCTCAACAACCGAGGCAAAAGGGCAGACTTTTAGCCTCAGTTGCTCACCAACCGAGGCAAAAGGGCAGACTTTTGGCCTCAGTTTCTCACCAACCGAGGCAAAAGGGTAGACTTTTGGCCTCAGTTTCTCACCAACCGAGGCAAAAGGTCAAACTTTTAGCCTCGGTTTCTCACCAACCGAGGCAATAGGGCAGAGTTTTTGCCTCAGTTTCTCATCAATCGAGGTAAAAAGTGAATTTTTAACCTCAGTTCCTTTACAACCGAGGCTAAAAACCATATTTAGCCTCCTTTTTTTGAACTGAGGCTAAAAAATTGAGGCTAAAGGCCTACTTTCTTGTAGTGATGGTCCATCAATTTTTCCCAATAAATATAAAGTACTATCTTAAAAATGAAGTACATGCACATATCAAATGTATCACACCACACAAAGTAGTGGAGATTTAACAAACTATCGTTCGAATATTCCTACGGCCAATCATGAGGTTTATTACCCATATGACCTGTTCATAAGATCATACATACTTGGATGAAGTTAAATTACAAATATTATCTTGATCAGAGCCTTCTTTAGGCCTAAGAATTTTTCAACAGTAGCATCAATTCCTACTATCTAGGCATAGTCCACTTTCAATGGAATTGGGTTTTTTTCTTAAAATGTTCAGAAAAAGTAGATGGATGGTGTAGATTTAATGGCGCCCACGTGAATTTCACACCCCACTAAATTCCATTGCTTGGAGTGCGGCGACAGAGTTTGACTTTTTTTTTCTTATACACGCGCACACAAACCCCACACACTCACGTCCTCGTGGAATTTCAGCACCTATGGGTACTCGAACCCTTGACCGGGTGTTGAAACTCCTAAGAATCTACTATCACTGGAGCAAGAGTAAGGACTGCTTTAGCTAGCTACCTCGATTTGTATATTCGGTATCCACTTGGTCTATCCACCTGTTCAGATCATTGTAAGATCATGATACCAAAATTTAAGAATATCCAATTATGAAGTGAACCATATTTCAAGAAACAGTGGTTATTGAACACACAACCATTAAAACTTTTTAGGGCTCACCTCAATGTTCCGGTAGCTATTATTTTCCATCCAATCTATTGGTAAACTCACCTAAGCCGGGAAAGAGGAAAAACAAATATAGGCTTGATACAAAGCTTTTGTCGCCTATTAATAGTTAATCACCACTGTTTTCTATGGTATGTTCCACATGATAATTGGATCTGCCTCATTTTTTCAATAATGCTTTAAATTTATTGAAAAAATGGGTGGATGAGGTGAATACAAAATACACATGATCAACGTACGTGGGCACCATGATAAGTGCGACATTGTCTCGACGTCCAGATAAGAAAATGGAAAGCCTTGCTATGTGAAACTTTGTCCACCTCATTATGATGTATGTATTAGATCCACACCATCCATCTATTTTTCCATACCATTTTATGGAATGATATAGAAAAGGAGTTTGATCCAATGATCAAATAGGCCACACTACACAAACAGTAGAATTGGACTCCCGTTGAAAATTTATTAGAGTTATAGAAGACTTTGATCAAGCTGATATTTTTGTTTTTTCTTCATTTGAGTCTGTCTTATGAAGAGGTTAAATGAAAAATAAATCTAACAGTGGACCCTAAGAAGGTTTCAACGATAATGGTTCAATCCCTAGCTACTTTCTTTGGTGTGGTCCACTTTAACTTTGGATGTGCCTACTTTTTTGGCTTATGCTTTGGAATGATCTCTAGAAATTGATAGTCAGTGTGGATCTATAACATAAATCATTGTGGGT
Source organism: Magnolia changhungtana (assembly GCA_030180095.1). Lineage (NCBI taxonomy): Eukaryota > Viridiplantae > Streptophyta > Magnoliopsida > Magnoliales > Magnoliaceae > Magnolia > Magnolia changhungtana. The sequence continues at coordinate 639,464 of JASAUF010000158.1, forward strand.
TCCAGAGAAATTACACACGTTAAAAGTCACGTAGTTACGCAATCTCTTTAGGAGAGAAATTCTTATCTTATTTATTGGATTCTTCAGCAATGACGTGGACCAATGAGAAGCTATCGTACTGAATTTTCCTGTCCATGAATTTTCCAGCACCTTCCGCGCAGACATCTGCATTCTAAAAATAATATCGTACGCATGCACGACACGAGATTTAAACTGAAGCGGATTGCCTGTTGCACACGACACATGAGTATCACATGCCATGATGTGGCCTAAGCTATGTGAGGTCCATCGTCATGTTTGTGTTTTATCCCTACCATCCATCAGTTTTTCCAACTCATTTTATGGCGTGAGACAAAAAATGATACAGATTCACAGCTCAAGTAGACCACACCATATAAAACAATGAGGATTGTCTAGCCATCTCCTTTTTAGTGATAAGCCCAAATATGAGGGAGATGCAAAGCTAAGTGGGCCACATAACATGAAATGGTAGAGATGGAAATACAAATCATTAATACCTTCCCGTCGCATACCTTGATACTTATATTCCATCTAACATGATCCAAGGAAATTTAACAAATAGCGTCCGGCTACAAAACTTATGCGCTCTCAAGGAAGTTTCAACCATGGTATTCAACTTTTATTATTATTATATTTTTTCTTTTTTAGCTGCTCTAAATTTTGGACACGAATAAAAGTGAATTGCCAGCACACTCAGCCTGCTGGATGTTCCAGAAGATGGTAGCTATATGGGCCTGCCATGATGTACTAGTGACATTCACACGGGCCATTAGTTTTGCTGGCTCATGACTTTTCCTATTGTGTGGCCCACTTGAGTTTTGGATCTGTCTTATGGCTAGCTCATGTCCAAAAGCGATCCCAGAGAAATTGATGGACGGAGTAGATTTTTATTGGACACTGCTATGAGTCTACAAGCTCTCCGTATGGTTCTGCCTAAGGAGTGGATTTTTCATGTTCTAAATAATCTCAATTCCCACTGACCTGCCTACGGGCTCCCTGTATGCGGGCGTGCTGGGAACCTTAAGCTCTTTGAGGCCCACTGTGATGTATGAGTTATATCCCCTCCGTTTATCCATTCTTTTTTTCCATTTAAAGAATTGATTTAAAAAATTAGGCATGCTCAAATCCCAAGTGGGCCACATCAAAAGAAACAATGGTGATTGAACAAAGACCATAAAAAACTTATTGGGGTCCACAAAAGTTTTGGAACAGGATGACAATGGTGTTTACTTTGATCTGCGTAGGGATCAACTTACAAGTGGGTTGGATGGCATATAAACATTGTGTCGGCCTTTGGAATGTACAGCATGAGAGTTTTTGTCCTCTATTTCCTGTATTCATACTCAATTGAGTTTTTAATTTTCCTGATTTTTTACATCACTCTAACATGAGCTTGCATAATGAATGGAGTAGATATATCACAGACATCACATAGCCCGGCAAAGCTTAAGGTTAAAGAGGATTTCTATTACAACTGCTTAGAGCTGGGAAGCCCCATGTCCATTATTCCAAGGAGTGGGGCTTGTTGGGGGCCTAGCACAAAACCTTAGGATCTAACTTCCTGAAACAAACTAAAATTATGGAATAATAAAGCAATGAAAAACAATCAAAGCATAAACCACACGACATTAGGGAATTTTACGTGGAAAACCCTCAAAGAGATAAAAACCACAGGACCTCGTCCAGATCAACAATCAACTATAAAATAGAACGTTACAACCTTCTTCACGCACGTAGGAGTGGATAAATAATAAGAGAAATAAAGAAAACAGAGAGATCTCATCGATTATGAGGACGTGAAAGTGCTGAGATATGGTAGATCACCTTTACGAGCATAGCCTCCCTTCCACAAGCTCTCTCTCTCTCTCTCTCTCTCTCTCTCTCTCTCTCTCTCTCACACACACACACACACACACACACACACACACACCTTTGATAGCCCTAAGCCCTCTTAGAAAACATTTAGGAAACCTTATAATACCCTGGGATCCACCCCAATCCCGCATACACCCCTTTATATAATAATAGAAAAAGGTGGAACCAAAATAGAAAATAAATTCCGAAGAATCTACGTTTCCGTAATTGCATCTGCGTAACTCTTCAATGATATTGAAGGTCTCTCAATGACAGCCTTCGATATCATCTGAGGTCCTTCGATGATATCGAAACAGGACCAAAACTGTCCAGTGACCAAGGGTGAAATTTTTTGACAATTATCGATGTCATTGAAGGGCTCTCGATGACAGTCTTCGATATCATCTAAAGTCCTTCGTGATATCGAAATAGGACAAAAACTGTCCAGCCACCAATGGTGAAAAATCCTGACAATTATCGATGATATCGAAACTGGTTCGATTTCATTGAACCCAGCAATGAGGAGAAAATCTCCATCAAATCTCCCTTTTTTGGACCTATGAGGAATTCACCTTCTTCAAGGCAGCCTGGTTTCTACAAACCTCAAACTTGCCCTTAAGCAAAGCCTTGGTTATCATGTCTAACTCATTATCGTCCGTATGAACCTTCTCAAGCTGTAACACCTTTTGTTCCAAAGTATCCTTGATCCAGTGATTCTGAATCTCTATGTGCTTCGAGTTGGAGTGTTAACTTGGATTCTTGCTCCAGTGTATAACACTTTGACTATCACAATAGACCACGTGCTGCTCCTACTTCAGGCTAAATTCGTATAAGAACCTCTTCATCCAAAGCATTTCTTTACATGCCTCTGTGATTGTAATGTACTCGGCCTCTATCGTCGACAATGCTACGACCTTCTGTAGCTTGCTCTGCCAAGAAACCGCTCCCCCTGCAAACGTGAACATGAACCCCGATGTAGACTTCCTAGAGTCTATGTCACCTGTCATATCTGCATCTGTGTAGCCCTTTAACACAGGTTTTCTATCACTATAGCATAGGCTCAACCTGGATGAGCCTCTTAGATACCGTAGTATCCATTTCACCGATGCACAATGCTCTTTACCAGGATTGGCAAGATACCTGCTGACAACACCAACCGCATATGCTATATCTGGGCGCGTACACACCATAACATACATCAAACTTCCTACAACTGACGTGTAAGGTATCTTATGCATCTCATCGACCTCTGCCTTTGTCTTGGGACACTGTCTGTCGCTCAATCTGAAGTGACCATCTAGTGGGGTACTGACCGGCTTCACTGCATTCATATTGAACCGCTCTAAGACTTTCTTAATAAACTGCTCTTGTGACAGCTAAAGCTTCATGCTGCTTCTGTCACGGGTTATCTCCATTCCTAGGATCTGTTTAATCGGGTCCAAGTCTTTCATCAGAAAAGACTTGCCCAAATCCTGTTTCAGCCTATCGATCTTCTTGATGTCTTTTCCCGTGATGAGCATGTCATCAACGTATAACGGCAGAACTAAGAAATCACCAAATGAGAACTTGCACGTGAACACACAGTGGTCCGACTCCATTCTATCATACCCATGCTATAACATGAACGAGTCGAACTTCTTGTACCATTGCCATGGAGCTTGTTTCAACCCATACAAGCTCTTCCTCAGCCTACACATCATATGCTCCTTGCCCTTGACTTCGAACCCCTCTGGTTGGTGCATGTAGATCTTTTCTTCCAGGTCACCATGGAGAAAGGCAGTTTTAACATCTAACTGCTCTAACTCCAAATCCATGCTAGCAGACAACCCAAGCAACACCCGTATGGATGTCATCTTCACCACTGGTGAGAATATCTCCTCGAAGTCTATGTCTTTCCTCTAACCAAACCCTTTGACCACAAGTCTAACCTTGAACCTCATCTGTGAAGTCTTCTGCTCAACCTTCTTTCTGAACACCCACTTGTTGCTCAGAGCTTTCTTATCCTTGGACAGTTTCACCATGTCATAGGTGTGGTTCTTATGCAAGGATTCCATTTTCTCTTGCATAGCTTTTAACCACTCCCCCTTATACTCGTCGGTTAGGGCCTCAGAATAATCTTCTACCTCTCCCCCATCAGTGAGCATAATCTACTCATGTGGCGAGTACCTCTTGGACGGTTGTCTGTCCCTAGATGACCTCCTCGCCTGTGGCTCAACAGGTGGATCAAGTGGGGGCTGCTCCCCTGGTCCATCTTCTGAAGGAACTCCCTCGTCCTCTGCACCTTCCTGTACTCCCCCATCATCAGACATCACGAGAGGAATAATCGGATCCATGTCCTCTAGCTCACTTGAACTAGGCTGGTTCTTCTCTGGCTTACCAATATCTTCTATACATTGTTCTTCAAAGAAAACCACATCTTTACTCCTGACGAGCTTCTTTTCGATCGGATCCCACAATCTGTAACCAAACTTTTCATCACCGTACCCTAAGAACACACACTGCCTGAACTTCATATCGAGTTTGGACCTCTCGTCCTTTGGTACGTGAATGGATGCCCTGCATCTAAACACCCTTAGATGACTGTACGATGGATCTTATCCAGTCCACACCTTCTCAGGAACTTCACCATTCAACGGGGCTGATGAAGACCTGTTTATCAGATACACTACTGTGTGCATTGCTTCTCCCCAGAACGTCTTGTGTAATTTTGCATAGGATAACATGCATTTGATTCTCTCTACAATGGTGCGATTCATTTGCTCAGCTACACCATTATGCTGAGGGGTCTTGGGAACCGTCTGTTCATGCCGTATACCCAGGGACTTGCAATACTCATGAAAGTCATCAATGTATTCACCACCATTGTCAGTGTGGATGCACTTTAATGATTTACCTGTCTCTCTCTTGACCATAGCATGAAACAATTTAAACACACCAAAGGCCTCGTCCTTAGATTTCAAAGCATATAAACCCAAACCCTCTTAGATGCATCATCTATAAAAGTGACAAAATAGAATGCCCCACCCAAGGTTTTTGTCCTCATAGGACCACAAACATCAGAATAAACCAAATCTAATGCATGCACATTATTAACATGAGAAACAGTTTTAACAAATGAAACTCTATGTTGTTTCCTTGATAAACAATCAATATAGGTTTTGAGAGGTGTGCTTATCACATCTGGGAGGAGCAGCTTCTTCGCTAGTACCTGAAGCCCTTTTTCACTCATGTGGCCTAGACGTCTGTGTCATATGTCAATAGCTGAATCTTCTGCTGCGTTCAACCCACCCTTGCACATACTGACACTTTTCTTGTAAAGGGTGCAACACTTCTTTTCTCTGGCTACGATTAATGAACCATTGATGTAAGACTTGTATCCTAGTCCGTACTGTCCTGTTGACATTCGCAATCCTTCCCAACGAATTCTGGTGATCCGCGACCGATAATCAACATTTGTGCTCGATCCTAAGTCATATCTTGTAGATTTGAGTCAGCTTAATCCGAGACTTGTATCATTGCGACCGCACCATCGCCGCGTCTTATGCACCGATCAGATACCCTGACCAGAAGATGCGGGATAGTGTTTATTTCAAAGAAACACTGTACGTTTGCAATCCAAAGAGAATCTCTATAACATGTCCCATCAATCAATCACTCAAATTAATCAATTAATCACATCATGTCAAGTACAAGAGCACCCATGCTTTCTTTCTCCACAAGTTAAGCAACCACCAAAGTCAACCCATCACTCACCTCACATCCATCACTCTCTCTCTCTTACATTCTCTCTTTCTCTTCACAAATTCCAAGCAAGAGAAGAGGCTCACGTTCAAGCTCTTCCATGAGAGAAAAGTGAGTTTGTGTGGCCCACTTTTTCTCCCTAGATTTATCATCCTAGCCATTCAAACCTCATCACCCTCCATCAAAGTGGAGTACAAGAAGATCGACTTTCCAACGGACCAAGAAGATCAAACGGTGGGTGCTTTATAGGTTAGATTTTTATGTTTTTATGATGGAACAAGTGAGGCCTACCGATCAATGGTATGGATCTCACTTTGGACCCTAAGATATGGTCGATGGCCTACTTTGATTATCATGATCATTCCATGATTGGGCCAATCTCCATGGACCACATCATGATGTTTACTTTCTAGTCGATAAGGGTCATCTAGACTTTTCATTTTGGTGGAGAAGGAATCCCCACGGTTGATCTTTGATTTGGTGGGCCCACATGCATTGGGATCCACTTGATGTATGATTTATTATAAGGGAGGGCTCATATTGGTGGAGCCCTCAATCACACATGTCCCTCTCTCTTTCTCTCTCTCACCCTCTCTCTTTCTTTTTCTCCTATTTTATGTGATGATGTGGCCGTGTGGCCCACCCGAGTGGACCCCACCACGAAGCATGTATTTTACCCAAACCATCTGTAGGTGGGGCCCACTTTATACATATGTTACACCTGCAGCACCTAGCCATTTGGTGGCCCACCTGAGCAGGGCCCACCTTAGATATGTGTGCACTCAAACCGTCCAGCGTCCCTGACGCTGGACGCTGAAATGAAAACAAAAATATCAGTTTGATTTAGAACTTGGAGTGAACCGCTCACACAGGCCCCACCCTGATGCATTGATCCAATCCACGCCATCCATCTCAATCCCTAGATCATTTTAGGTGTTGAGCCGAAAAATGAAGCTGATCCGAGTATCTGGTGGGCCATAGCACAAGAAACTGTGGTGGTTACCGTTGAAAAACCACCTGCTGTTTCTATTCACCAAAATATATTCAATATTGGGCTTGTTCGGCTTGTATTAAGCCATGGGACCCAACAATTGGGTCGGATTCACCTGATGCGGGCCCCACTGAGGAAAAACCTCAAAAACAATATGTATATATATATATATGTATATTAAGCAACAAGACGTTGCTGCTGCCAGATGCGCAGGCAGCGCCTGCTGTGCACGGACATGCGGGTGGACAGGGTCTCACGGCCATGGCTGTGGGCCCCACTGTGATGTGTGTTGAATACCCACGTCGTTCATTAGGTCGCCCCTTAGGGCAGTGGCCCCCCCTCCAAAAATCAGCCGTATACATGGCTCAAGTGGCCCACATCATAGGTAATAGTGGTGATTGAACGGCTGCCTTTGAACCCTTTTTGGGTATCACAGGAGTTTTGGATTAATATAAAATTTGTTTCTCTTTTTTATCCAGGCTCCTGTGACCTTATTAACGGGTCAGATTGCAAATAAACATTACGGTGGGGCCCACATGAAACCACCATGATATATGTGTATTATTGACACCGTCCACTGCTGTGGACGGTGTAGCCTATAGAGATGTATGTGTTATTCTCATTGTCCACAGCCGTGGACGGTGGAGACCACCATGATTTATGTGTTTTATCCACACCGTCCACCCCTGGATGGTAGGGCTCACCATGATGCATGTGTTGCATCCCAACCCTCCAACCATTTTGAAAGCTCATTTAAGGGCTTGAGACTAAGAATGAGTCAGATCTAAGGTTCTAGTGGACCCCACCATCTATGTGGACAGTGACATCCACCATTCAAAACTTTTAAGGGCCACAGTAGTTTCCAGTGAGCTGATAATTGTCGTCACTTCATCTATCAATATGTTAACTTATAAATGGGTTGGATTTGTGAACCACAGCTTGGTGGGCCCAACTAATGCTTGTGAATGTATTAATGGAGGCTAAACCTCTTAACTGTGTACCTAGTGTGGCCCATACAAGTCATGGCTTGACTTGATTTTTAAGTCTTTGGCCCCACCATGGTGTGTATTATACCCACATGTTCATTCATTTTATTAAGGTCGTGGGTCCCATTATCTTGAGAGGCCCACCCTACTTATGTGCCCCAATCATGGGCCGCCTTAGGCTAGCCCACCATAATGCATGTGTTGGATCCACTGTCCATCTATTTTTGCCCCAACCATGGGCTGCCTTATGAGGCCCACCTTTAATGTGTTTATGGCCCATCCATGAGGCCCATAATGATGTATTTGTGGCCCATCTATGCAGCCCACCTTTATGTGTATGAAGCCCATTGTTGAGGTCCCCCTTGAGGTATATGGGGCCCGTTGTTGAGGCTTACCTTGATGTGTATGAGGCCCGTTGTTGAGGCCCACCTTGAGGTGTGTTAGGCCCGTTGTTGAGGCCCACCTTGATATATTTTGTGGCCCATCTGTGAGGCCACCTTGATGTAATGTATTGAAGGCCCATGGGATATGGCCCATTGCAATGTACATAAGGCCCATTGATGTGGCCCATTTGATGTATCTGAGGCCCATGGGTTGAGGCCCAGTGAGATGTATATAGGATCATTGCAATGTGTAATTTTATCATGGTTTATGTAAGGATATTTATGGCGGGCCGTGCCTAGGGGACAATGATGGTTTGATGTCCACATTGTAAGAATAATGTTAGTTAAATGTCCCCATTATGACTCTCCCTTGGGCCCATTAATAGGCCCATATTGGTTGCGTGTAGGCCGTCTAGGCACATCTTCGGTGTAAGGATAGTTCATTACTTTATAACATGCTTAGTATACTTCCATGATTCATGCGCATAGGCATCATATGTATGCTTGATATGAGGAATGTTTGATTATAGCATAAGCCGTTGGGCTTAGACATTTACGGGACTCCTTATAAGATGGAGTGCCCCACATGAGCGCGTGGTATGTGCGAGATTATTGCATGACTGACAGTGTGACTCATGCATTTTGCATTATGTGTCGTGATTCACTGCACGCCCTAGCAACATTAGGGCCATAGCCTCTACAGGCATATCGTGGATGGCTTAATCGGATACCGAAAATACTTGGTTCTAGCACTTTGGGCACTTAGGATGTCCTTGGGTGAAAATCTCAGAATCTCCGAGGCCAGGATGTACCCTAATGTCTAGACTGAGTGGAACATGAGCACCTGAGTGCCGAATACCAGTAGGTCGCGTCTCCCACTATGTCGTGGTCGGTTGGGAGGAGGTGTGACCTTATCCGCCCGAGTGAGGGGGCTATAAGCTAGGTTGAGTATGGCCAGCTCGTTAATGGGTCCGCTATCGATGAGCCGAGTAGGTATTTAATGACTGCTGGTTAGGTGAATAGTGAGGTCTCTTCCACTCACAGAATGTGCAGCTAAGGAGAAGGCAGTCGGTGTGAAGTGTAATAGACCCCGGTGATTTCCCCAGAGAGCAACCGTACTGATATGTGGACTTATTGAGCAGGAATTACATATCCATTCATTCATTAATTCACTATCCACTATAGCAGGTAATGCGTAACTATTTATTACGTGTACCTTCGCATGGCCAGGATTTCGGTTGGGCGCGCGACTAACCTGAGATCAGGAGTTTACCACATTGAGTCGGACTATCCAAATTTAAGTATGGGACTAGTTTGGATAGAAGTCCCTTGTGGTGGACCCCGTAGCCTGCGATACTACATACTATCATCCCGACTTCATCTTTTTACATGATCGTTTCATTCGCACCACATATTACATTGCATCCGCAGTATTTAGCATTTTGGGTTATTATATTTTTGCACTTATATGGCCTAGATGAGGTTAATGGTATTCGTGGCTCGTCAGAATTTACATATTACATTGCATCCTCGACATCTATTATTGTCTTATTATGTTTTGCATCGCATAGCCTTGCTACGGCTGATAACACTCATGGACTTACCAGTATATTTCTGCTTACTCTGATATCGTATGATTCATGATCTTGTCAGTATTTTCACTTATTCCAATGATGTATGATTTATGGACTTTATGGTATACTTAACACTTATCTCGTGCACACACTTACACCACCCTTTAAGCTTTTGTAAGCTTATGCACGATAGATGCGTGTAGGTGATATTCGGATGCAGTCAATTTGAGGGAGGAGCGTGCGGTGGAGCTTTTAGAGTTTTCTTTGATATCTCATATTGTATTTTCCTTCCCGCATTGTACTTCAAGTTTTTGATATAGTGGATATGTGGTGATATTATTTTGTGACTTGATTTGCTTGTGGTTATGCTCCATTACAAAAAAAAAAAAAAAAATCATACTGAAAATCCTCCTTATAAGATCCCAGGTTCGGAATCTGGCATATGAGTGTTGGGAGCCGAGAATGGGATACTACGGAGGCTGTCGGCACCGGATTCGGTGATCGAGAATTTTGTGAGCCCGTTTTCTGAGTTTGGGGAGTAACAATTGATGAGCTTCCAGCACCCACCAACGAATTGGCTTTCACAACCATCATCATCCAACCTTCCCGTCGACATCAAGTTGAGGCGAACGTCTGGGATATGCCTCACATCCCTGAGAACCAATGTGCAGCCCACATCGGTCTTCACACAAATATCACCGACCCCTATGATCTTCGATACACTAGAATTTCCCATCTTCACGGTCTCATAGTCACATGACCTGTAGCTTGTGAAGAAGTCTCTGTGTGGAGTCGCATGAAAAGAAGCTCCCGAGTTAATCACCAAGTCGGTGTCCTGACTCGTAGCTGTGAGACATATATCGTGATCTACTAAAAGAATAACTATAAGTCGCCATCTGAAGCAACCGTAGTGGAATCTGATTCATATTCCTTCTCCTTTCCTTTTTTCTTTCTTGTCGTTCTTCTTACCATGACACTCATGCTTGTAGTGGCCCTTCTTGCCACAGTTCCAGTATTCAACATCCTTTCTGTTACTCGACTTGCCTCTTAATTTATCTCGGGCCTTTCCGCCCTTCCTGTTCTTTCTTCTTCCCCTGTTCCCGTGTCACAAGGGTCTCTTGCTGAGTAGACCCCTGAGACTTCCTCCTTGTCTCCTCATTGAAGAGACAACTAGTTACCTGTTCTATGGATACCTTTCCTTTTAGCGAGGAGTTACTTAGAGACACTGTTGAGGGTCAAATATTGTATATCAGACCCTAGTTACTGCCAGATTTTACATACACAATAATGATTAACGGAGTATTTTAATTGTGTTCTGTTGCAGGATGCAATCAGGAGCTTAAACTGAAATTGGGTATTAAAAGCGTGGATTTGGCACTCCGATGTCACAAAAGTAGGGACAGACTCTAGGATTGGGATCGATGATTTTACACACTACGAGATCCGAAAAAATCGAGAAACTGAAGCTCAAGTGGCCGAAGGACGTCCGAGAATGCAAGAACACAGGGTTCCCGCCATCCGATTGACACGAGACTTCATACATGGCCTGAACGCCCTATATTAACCGTACACGTCAAATTTCAGCCATCGGATCATCATGAAAGTGGGCCAACGGTCAGATCACCCACAAATTGTCAAACTGGGGCCCACCTGACATCTGGATATGCTTCACTTTCGGTCTCAGCCCATTTTAGGAGGTGACAAAACTGATGGTTGGTTTGGATTTCTCATGAACATCACGGTGGACCCCACATGTACAATGCATGTACATGGGCCTGCAATTAATCGCACCGCACCGGACGGTCAGCCCGGTCAAAGCCGGGCTGACCCGTGCCATCTCCCGCTTTGCGACAGCGAACGGCCAGCGGCCGTCCGTTTTTGAGTAGTGGGCCCCACCCATCACCCACATGCAAGATCCAAACCATTCATTGTGTCCAGGGGATGGCCACGCCCCTAATCATGCTGACATTTTTGCCGTGTACTTGCGATCACACGATTTTCACCGTCAAACGCAGGATGGACGGTAGAATGGAAAAACCAGTGGGCCATACCGAAATCAACCTGGTCTTGGTCGGCCTGAACGGTTTTTCCTCCTCAAGCCGATGGACGGTGCGGATTTTCCAAACATCAGAGAGTGTGGGTCCCACCAATCATTCGCGAAAGGACAGCGCGAGCTCTGTTCGCAAACAGAGTTTCCGGACGGATCGTGTGGGCCACCATCACGCTCTGAAATTCCGATCTGGACCGTCCAAACTCTTCCAGGATGGGATATTACCCTCGTGTAGGTGATCTTTTCTTTGGGACATATCGGACGTTGGTGGTGTGAACTCTCAGATTTCCGTTTTGACGTCGACTGATCAAATAAGGTGGGACGCATCAACAGACGATTAAAATTAGCCATTTCCGGTCGAAATCTCGAGGCTAATCCCATGAACGGATTGGATTTCATCGTCAGCTGAAGGATGTGGACCCCACTGATGCCAGCAGCAAAGCGGACGAAATCCGTTTTTTTTCTTTTTACGCGAAAACAGGGCATGCAGTGATGCACTGTGGCCCACCATGGCCCATCAAACTGTTAATCAGAACCATCCATTCGAATTATATGAGGACTTAGACCAATATCTAATTGATTCTGGTTTGAAATATGGCGGGCAGAAGGTGAAAAACGGATGGACGAGCAGAACTTTGTTACTTGCTAAGCCAAATGGGCTGCATGCAAAAAGAAGTCCAAAACCGTCCATTTCGATTGGTTTTGTGAGGAGAAACTGATGGATCGGAGTGGATTTCATCCTCGGTGTCAAGAATGGGGTGCACCGAGAATCAGCGTAGAGGTGCGTTTGTTGCTGGGAAATCCATCTCCGACTCTGACAGCAGCACCCATCAGCTTCTATCTTCTATAAAAGGAAGGGAGAGCTGGGGATCAAGAGGGAGATCGGGAGCAGCTTGGCTGGAGGCTTGGAGCTACGGACGTGGAAGAGAGACAGGGAGAGTTTAGTGATATTTTTCTTTTCTTTTTCTTTTAGTTTTATTTTTATTTTAATTTATTTTGTTTAAGAGATCTAGCCGCATCATGTGTGGCTAAACCTCTTGGCTAGGGCCAAGAGGTGAAGCTTCACTACGTCAAAAAGGTCGATTTGCGACGCATTTTTGCGACGGACTTTGTCCGTCGCAAAAATCGCTTGGTTCAACGACGGATTTAGTCCGTCGCTAACGGAAAAGGTCCGTCGCCAATCCCATCTTTCTCGTCAATCCGTAGTTGAAACGTCGTGGAATTTTGCGACGGACCTAAATCCGTCGCTAAAATCTGATTTACGACGGATCTACGACGGATATAAGTCCGTCGTAAATTAGCGACGGACTAAATCCGTCGTAAATTTTGATTTTGCTGACGGAAAACACTAGCAGCAAATTCCCGCCCAAAATACCAGTAGGCAACGATTTTCAGTTGCTTTTGCGACGGATCGTAGTCCGTCGTAAAAGGACTTTTGTCCTTTAACATTAATTTTTTTCATTTTTTTAAGAATATGATGGAAAAATATGTTTTCTCATAGTCTAATAATTGTTTTTAATAGAATTTCAGTGGCTTAATTATACATATTTGTATATAAAATTATCTTTTAACAATTGATTTAATGAAAAAAATAAAATTTAAAAAAATTTATTTTTATAACAAATAAGTGGAAATTATTATTTTTTTAAATTTAAAACTAATATTTAAATGATTTGTAAGATCAGAAGAAAAAGAATATTGAGAATAAAAAATTTAACAATGTTAGAGAAAAAAATGAGATTTTGAATAAATAAAAATCGTGATTTAATAAATATCTATTTTGTGGGAAAAAAAAAAAAAGAACATTGAATAAATTTGAAATTTTTGAAAAAAAAAAAACTAGCTTTTGATTTGGAGGAAAAAATAATATCCTGAAAAATAAAATTAAAAATATTTTTTAAAATGTGAAAATTTTCACAATGTTGAAAAATGAAAATATTTTGAAAAAGAAAATAAGAGTTTGTATTTTGAAAAATAAAATAAAATTGAGAAGTTCGATAAAAATTGACAAGTTCGAATAAAATGCTTTAAAAAAATGGAGAAGTTAAAAAGAATTGAAAATTTTAAAATAAAATGATATTAAAAAATCGATACTTTATTAAAAAACAAATATTTTGAAACGAAAAATAAAGAAGTTGAAAAAATTTGCGATTTTGTAAAATAATTGAAAATGTTCAATATTTGAAATTAAAAGAAAAAGTTATTCATGAAAACACTGAGATTTTGAAAAAAATATATCATTTTAAAAAAGAAAATTAAAAATTTGGAAAAAAATGATGCTTCTGGAGAAAAAAAAATCGGCATTTTGGAATTTTTGGGAAAAAAAATAAAATTTGTGAAAATTTTAGAGATTTTGGAAATAAAAATTCAAAATTTGTATTTTAATTTTTTTTGAAATATTTTATAATAAAAATGATATTTTGTTAGAAGTTTTCAAAGAAAAATTGAGAGTAAAAAAATATATATACATTTTGAAAAAAATGTGTTATTTTTGAATGGAAATTGAAATTTATCCGTGAAAAAAAATTATTAAATTATTTGGCACATCCACTAATTGAACATTTAACCGTTTTTGGACAATCGAATTTGTCCAGATTGAAGAGTAAATAACTTCAGATGTTTAAATCAAATTTCACTTAAATTGTTGATCATTCTTGTATGCCCGATATCTTTCTCATATGTAGCTAGCTTAATTAGGGTGAGTAACTAGTCAAATTGAGGGTATTGATCAGTAAAATAGAGTAAATGGACCAGACATATAAAATGGGCCAAATGTTATTGTCAAAATTATGACCCAACTTATTGACCTCACGAGAACATAAGAATTGATGTTCGTAAGTTTTGTGGGCCCCATCATGATCTGTGTCGAACATCAACACCGTGCATTTGATGTGTCCCCTTTAGGTTATGAGATATCTTAAAAATCATCCGTATACAAAACTCAGGTGGGCCATACCATCTAAAACCATGTGAAGACATCGTAAAAAATATAAAAGCACTTGGTGGGGCCCACATGAGTTTTGGATGCGGTTAAAACTTGGTCTAACCCCTCATCCAAGTGGGACACACATAATGAGTGGGTTAGATATGTGAATCACGTTGAGGCAGACCCAATATATATGATTATGAATGTTTTAAGGAAACCCATCTCCACTACATTTATGTGAGTTACTCATTACTCTTATCAGAGTAAACTTTGTGAGGTCCACCGTTATTTATTTATTTTATCCACTCTGTTCATCCATGTTAACAAATAATTTGAGGTCTAAAGAACGAAAGGGAAGCACATCCAAAGCTCAAGTGGACCAGACCACCGGAAATAGTGTGATTGAACCTATACAATTGAAAAATTCTTGGAGGCCATAGAAGTTTTGGATCAAGCTGATGTTTGTGTTCTCTTCATTCATATTTTTTTGATATTATGAACAGATTGGATGACAAATAAACATTATTGTGTGCCCAAGTGGGACACACGTAATGAATTTTGGATGCTGCTGAAACTTGGTCTAACCTGTTATTCAAGTGGGACACACATAATGAATGGGTTAAATCTGTGAACCACATCTAGGTAAAACTAAATCTCAAGTGGACCACATCGCACGAAAAGTAGTAATTGAACTCCCACCATTAAAAATTCATTGGGAGCTATAAATTTTTAAAATCAAGTTGATATTTGTTTTTTTTTTTTTCCCTTCCATTGATGTCTATATGACCTAATTAGTATGTTGGATGTCAAATAAATGGACGCGGATTGCATCCTACCCCAACTCGGACAGTAATTCGTCCTGTCAAGGCTCTATGGGGTCCAAAGTGATGTAAGTGTTTTATCCACGGTCCATCGCTTTTCTTATATCATTTTAAGGTATGAGGCAAAAACTGAAGCAGATCCACAGCTCCAGTGGACCACATCAAAGTAAGCTGCAGTGATAATGACTCTTACTGTTGAAACCTTTCTAAGGGCCACCATGATGTTTTTTTACCATCCAACCTATTAATAATGTCATGCAGACATGGGTGAAGTAAAAACACAAATATTAGCTTGATCCGAAACTTCTCAAGCTCCCAAGAAGTTTTTAATGGTGGATGTTAAATCCCCACTTTGGGTCCACTTAATCCCTATACCTGTCTTATTTTTTTAATTATATATTAAAATGATATGAGAAAAATTATTAACGGTGTGGATAAAACACTAATATCACTTTTGCCCCCACAGAACCCTGCCTGGATGGGTAGGACGCAATCCGCGTCCCAAGTAAACATTGTAGTGGCCTGAGAAGGTTTAATAGTAGACATTCAAAACTACTTATCCTTTGCATGACCTAATCACTGTCCAGATCTTGGACGATAAGCATGTAGCTCTATGATTGAGCAGATAACCATCTGATTGACAGCCTCCTTGGACATTGAGCAACCTCTCATCAACATACAACAACTGTTCATAGCTCCCCGACAGATGGAGATTCATCCTTGGAAAAGGGTGGACGTCTCTCCCAATGTTTCCATTGCTGTGGCTGAATTCAATCAAAGGTTAGCATGATTTTTTTATTTATTTTTGGCTCCAGAACCATTATGGGATTACGCATATAATTATTGGAGTGAATCTTACTTATACATCATGGTGGGCCTGTAAAAATAGGAGGGTGGTTGTCCGTGCTGCGGCACCACTCGATTACATCGATGAATACCACCAGAGATGAGTGATTTCAAGTCACAATGGTTGGTCATTCAGATGGGCCTGCTATGGTATTAATTTGAAATCCACTTCCACCGTCTTGTAGATCACCCAATGTTAGATCAAGGGACTTAAAATCAGTCCCAACATGATGCTCTCAAGAGCTTCAAGGGTGAGCGTGTTGGGAATGAGTATCTAATCAATCTTATCAATTCCCCTGGGCACGTTGACTTTTCTTATGAGGTCACAGCTGCTCTACGAATTACTGACAGTGCATTAGTCGTCGTAGATTGTGTTGAAGGTGTTTGTGTTCAGACAGAGACTGTTCTCCGACAGGCATTGGGAGAAAGGATCAGGCCTGTCTTGACTATCAACAAGATGGATCGCTGTTTCCTCGAGCTTCAGGTGGATGGTGAGGAAGCCTATCAGACCTTCCAACGAGTCATCGAAAATGCCAATGTCATTATGGCAACCTATGAAGATCCACTTCTTGGTGATGTTCAGGTCTACCCTGAGAAGGGTACTGTTGCATTCTCTGCTGGTCTGCATGGGTGGGCCTTCACTCTAACCAATTTCGCCAAAATGTATGCCTCAAAATTTGGAGTCGATGAATCCAAGATGATGGAGAGGCTTTGGGGTGAGAATTTCTTCGACCCAGCCACCAAGAAATGGACCACCAAGAACACGGGTTCCCTTACCTGCAAGCGTGGCTTTGTTCAGTTCTGTTATGAACCCATCAAGCAGATCATCAACACTTGCATGAATGATCAGAAGGACAAGCTATGGCCTATGCTGCAGAAGCTTGGGGTTACAATGAAGGCTGATGAGAAGGAACTGATGGGGAAGGCATTGATGAAACGTGTCATGCAGACTTGGCTGCCAGCAAGCAGTGCCCTTCTTGAAATGATGATTTTCCACCTTCCATCACCTTCCAAAGCACAGAGATACCGTGTCAAGAATCTGTACGAGGGCCCTCTTGATGACATTTATGCTAACGCTATTAGAAACTATGACCCGGAGAGTCCTCTGATGCTCTACGTTTCAAAGATGATTCCAGCGTCAGACAAAGGTAGGTTCTTCGCCTTTGGTCGGGTTTTTGCTGGGAAGGTCTCGACTGGTTTGAAAGTTAGAATCATGGGTCCCAACTACGTTCCGGGCCAGAAGAAGGATTTGTATGTTAAGAGTGTGCAGAGGACTGTTATTTGGATGGAGAAGAAGCACGAGTCAGTTGAGGATGTGCCTCATGGAACACAGTTGCTCTGGTCGGATTGGATCAATTCATCACCAAGAATGCCACTCTGACAAATGAGAAAGAAGTGGATGCACATCCCATCAGGGCGATGAAGTTCTCTGTCTCACCCGTTGTACGTGTTGCCGTTCAGTGCAAGGTTGCGTCAGACCTTCCCAAGCTTGTTGAAGGGCTGAAGCGACTGGCCAAATCAGACCCTATGGTTGTTTGCACGATCGAAGAATCTGGTGAGCATATCGTTGCAGGTGCTGGAGAGCTCCACCTCGAGATTTGCTTGAAGGACTTGCAGGAAGATTTCATGGGTGGGGCTGAGATTATTGTTTTGGATCCTGTTGTCTCTTTCCGTGAGACGGTGCTTGAGAAGTCAGTCAGGACTGTAATGAGCAAGTCCCCGAACAAGCACAATCGTCTCTGGATGGAGGCCCGTCCCTTGGAAGATGGGCTTGCTGAAGCCATTGACGAGGGGCGTATTGGCCCTAGGGATGACCCAAAAGCCCGCTTAAAGATCCTATCTGAAGAGTTCGGGTGGGACAAGGATCTTGCCAAGAAGATCTGGTGTTTTGGACCTGAAACTACTGGCCCAACTATGGTTGTTGACATGTGCAAGGGAGTTCAGTACCTGAATGAAATCAAGGATTCTATTGTGGCTGGGTTCCAATGGGCATCAGAGGAAGGAGCATTGGCTGAAGAAAACATGCGGGGCATATGCTTTGAGGTCTGTGACGTTGTTCTTCATGCTGATGCAATCCACTTGTGGGCGGTGGATGATCATCCCGACAAAGAAGAAGGGTCATATATGCCTCCCACGGTGATCGAAACCTGTGCTTTTGGAGCCTGTCTATATGGTGGAGATACAGGCACCTGAACAAGCGCTTGGTGGAATCTATGGTGTCCTGAACTAGAAGCGTGGTCATGTCTTCGAGGAAATGCAGAGGCCTGGCATGCCTCTTTACAACATCAAGGCGTACCTGCCTGTCATTGAGTCGTTTGGGTTCTCAGGGACTTTGAGGGCAGCAACATCTGGACAGGCCTTCCCACAGTGCGTGTTTGATCACTGGGACATGATGTCGTCTGATCCAATGGAGTCGGGATCGCAGGCGGGGCAGTTGGTGGCTGATATCCGAAAGAGGAAGGTTCTGAAGGAGCAGATGACACCTCTTTCTGAATTCGAGGACAAGCTCTGAGGAGTCTGATTGGCAATGGAGAGAGATTCAAGTAGTAGGTAAGTTGGTGTCCATTTTGTCTATTTTTTTTTTTTTGGTTTTTGTTCTTGTTTGGTTCAGATGCTGCCAGTCTCTGTTGGCTAAGTGGCTGTTTTTGATCCAGAGTTTCGTCTGTCTACATGTTCTTCCAAGGGGATGAGGATATATCCTCTGTTTTACCTAACTTTTATTTTAATAAAAAAATTTGTGATTCTGTTTTGTTTTGAACAAACTTTTTACGGGATTTATGCTTTTTAGGAAGGAATGCTGTTTTTATAAAAAAAATTTAAAAAAAATAAATATGAAATCTAGTCCATTAATTAGGTAGGATTTCTTTTAAACATGTGAAGGACATGTGAAGGGGTTGGTTTTTTTTTTATTATTATTATCTATGCCAATTTATCTTCACTCCCCTGAATTGTTTTTCAGTCTGTATGATTTCTAGTTGAATCTGCAGATTTCATATCCATTTAGTTGATTTTTGTTTTAGAAACTCAGTTGAGTCCTTGGAAATCTTGTTAAGCTGTTTCTAGCTTTTTACAGACTGAAATTCTGGTTGAGTTTTGGATCCATCTCATTTTTGTGTTCATGCTTTGTGTTTCATTTAACATTATAAGATGATGAAGACCTCTCATGTATGTCCATAGCTTTAGTTAGTTTGAAATGTTGTAAACTATGTCGAAATCCTTCAAAATTTATTGCCTACCTAAGAAATGGCAAACATGCATGGTGATCAGATTGTTGATATGTTGAACCACATTGTGGTTAGGTGGTTGGCCAAAAATCATTATGATTAGACAACTTTGATAATCTGATTGTGCTGGTTTTGCCTCTTGTTGAGCCACATGCTGGTTCAAATCAATCAATTGTATAATGACACTGGTTCTTTGGGTCTTTAAGATTATATTTTCTTGAAAACTGTGGCTATTTGGCACAAATAATTTTGAGCAAGAATCACATATGTCCAGCCTTTATTCATATTTCATGGATATAGGTATGTTGTCCGATGTTCAAATCTAAACACGAGGAAAGGGAAGCCTACTTGTCCGAAATTGAGGTTTGGATTTCTCCTTTTATGTACATATATTCGTGTAAAGATGATCTAGCTCCATTTGTTCGTGTGGTACAAGCACATGCGTGAAGGAGTTAGAAGATGTGTTGTCTATAGATGATCTTGAAAGCCTAAAAACTTGCCAACAACTACTTTTGAGTCAAAACTTTGGAAAGTAGTTCGCTTAATCGTTTGCCTAAAACAGATGAAGGAAGGTCTGCTCATTATCATTTACATGCTATGTCTTAACCCATTAAGACTGAGGAGTCAATCTCAAGATTATTAACCTTGTAAGGATGTACATTTTGATTTTTGTTTTTGTGTAATTGCTAAGTTGTCCATTTCATTGTTCAAGTGGGCTTGCTTTGGAAGCTTTAAAGTTCCACTTCCTGAAAATGTAAGAGCTCGGGAAGTGCTTGTGCTCTTCATTCTTTCTACTGGAATCAAGAACCCAAGTGTTGAATTGGGTGCAAGTATTTGAAGTCAAAGAGTGCACTACACCAAAATCATTATCATTATCAAATTCTTTTTTTTTTTTTTTTTTACAAACATCATGTCAAAATTTTTTTTTTTTACTTTGTTCCATTTTCTGTTTGATTTTTTTTGTCTAGCGATGCAGGTTCATTGAAGAAAGAATTCCATTGATGCATTGCTTGCCAAACAGGTTGTCCTTGTGGATATCTGTACTATGGAGGTTCAAGGGTGGACCTCATGCCCCCAGGTTCAATTGGATCTATTAGAATGGAAATATATTACCATAGCTTTTCTTTTGATGTTTTCACAATCAGACGGCTCTCTACAAAGAAGATATAGTTATAAGTAGATGGTACTTCAGCAAATTGGCTTTAAATAATTTATATCAACTGAGTCCTCCTTTAGAGGTTGTGTTTCAACCATAGCAGATCCTGTCAATAGGCTTAATATATAAAGACCCATACATCTGTTATTCAAGAAGCATGGTGGAAAACAGCTTCAGTCCAATAACCAAGAAAACAGCTTTATATAAAAATGGGCCCCAACCATGAAGATTATGTCATTCAAATCAGGTCAGTGCACCATAGGGAAAACAGCTTCAGAAGTTTCAGTCCAATAACCAAGAAAATTCAGGCATTTTGATTTCCTGTTAGATATCCATGTGTAGTGTCAGCTTTATTTGGACTAGTTTTCATATGTAGATTAATTAACACAAAATTCTGTTACAAGTTAAAGATTACTGCTCCCAATTCCCAAGACAAACTGTGATACTGCCAAACTGTGATACACAAAATTCTGCCTTTGTGAGCCAACTCCAAGAATGATTTCAATTATGCTGAAAGGAGTACGTGCTCTCTTTGTTGCCAGGTGGATAGATATAAATGAGCTATTTAGGTGCATTTGTTTTTTTTAATCTTTCCACAAAACCGGTGAATAAGACTTCCCTTCCCTTTTTCAACCAATAATTAGGACTTGGCTTAGGCAATTTACATAACTCTATTTTGTGGGCTCCCATCCCATGTGAAATATTGAATATCATGGCACTATTATATAGGCTTTAACCATGTAGAGCGTCATGATTGATTTATACTTTATAAAGAGGCA
Source organism: Magnolia changhungtana (assembly GCA_030180095.1). Lineage (NCBI taxonomy): Eukaryota > Viridiplantae > Streptophyta > Magnoliopsida > Magnoliales > Magnoliaceae > Magnolia > Magnolia changhungtana. The sequence continues at coordinate 660,816 of JASAUF010000158.1, forward strand.
TGTTGGAAATGTTTTCCATGATATCTGATTCGGGAGTTGGTTTTCCATGTTGACTATTTTATTTTATTTTTGCACCTTATACAGGTCTTCTTGATGTGATTCTTCGACCCATAACCCGGAATGTGTGTTTATTTCTTGTCCTAATAAGTTGCAGTCTCCTTTGATAGCCAATAGCCTACATACGTTTGAAATATTCTGACACAACAATGTTACCTAAATTGCCAACACCACTACATTTTCCAGTTTGAATTGCCCCTGATTATGGACCATTTACAAGTACGCATCAACTATTTTGTCTCTCCATTATCGCTTACTTTCGTTTATTTTCCAAATGTATTGTTTGTCATTTGTCTTTCCATTATCTTTCGGTTCCTCCAATTCACGAAGTTAGTTCTGCATTTCTATGTATCGTTTTCTTCTTTCTTTAAAGTCAAGGTTTGTGTTATTTTGTTGATATAATTTAGAAAATTTTCTGCATCAGTATGCAATCGTTCTTCAAAGCATTTTCTTTTATAAGATGTTATCAGTTGTTCTTTATCTTTATTCAATTTCCTTAGTGCTATTCAATTTTTGCTCATGCCTCATCGTGAAATAAGGTTTTTCTAATAGAGTTATTTTGTTGCCAAGCAATTGAGGTCCATGATTTATGATTTGTAGGTTGATGTGGTAAGTGACAAGCACTCAAAAGCAAGTTATGATAATGATGGTGGAAAAGGATTCAAGTAGCTGACCCCAATTAGTTGGGATAAGGCTTAAATGATGATAATGATGGTCTTCCTTATTTTGCTTTAGGTCACTCAGGTTGGCAGCTGGTATATAGGAAGTCAAAAGTTGAAATGGTAAATGGTTTCCTTTATTCGCTCCATTTTTATACATGCAAATTGATTTTCATATTCTGTCCTTCATTTGATATGATTGTGTGCCAGAAAATGATGCCCATCCCAAGCATTACAACAAATATGATGTTGAACTGTGGTGCCAATTATTTCTCAGAGATCTTGGGCCATTTCTAGAGAAAACCCAGAAATCTTTTGGTAAGAAAATCCAACCATTTTCTCTTGCAGCTCAAACCCAATTGCATTTTTCAAATAGCATTAGCTATTTATAGCTACGATTCTTGACTTGGAGCTTGTTTTTATGCAATAATGCTTCATGTTTTGATGAAATGACCTTTTTTTTTGGTGGGTTATTTTTCATCTACTTGTGAGTGATTACATATCACCAGTGAAGAAATTAGCTTGTGGAGTTCTTAAATCTTTAATCAAGGGTCAAGGTTGAACCAAGCTTAAGCGGTTTTGAAGAACACATTGACCCTCGATAATATATGGGTTCTGAGATCAAACAATACATCAAGCCTTAAAATCTCTCTCAGTGATGGAAGATGGGTTTCAGTCCCACCTGACCACAACTACTTTGTCATTGTTGGTGATTCCTTACAGGTATAAATCTGCATAATGATGCTTCTTCTTTTTCTTCTTCTTTCTATTTAATTCCTAAGTTTCTCTGTTTTGAAGAATGGGCTTAATATGGTGGACCCAATTGAGAATGGGAGAGCAGCAGTATTGCGAAAGTTGTGGTGAAGTACAGTTGCATCTCTGGAAGGAGGCTAGGTTGCTTGGAGTTTTTTGAATAATGGGATGAGGCATCAACCTTCACGTTGCTAACCATGTAATCATTGTTGACAGTTCGTGGAACCCTACTTATGATCTTCAGGCTCAGGTTTGGAGGTATGACATAATCGAGATATTTATTTTCTAAAAAAAAATTAATGCTTAATCTGTTGGAGCGGAGTTTTCTCGTTGTTGTTCTTTGTTTCTAAAATGTATTGCTTTCTTGCAGGTATGGGCAAACAAAGCCAGTTTATGCATATTGTTTGATGGCACATGGAACTATGGAAGAAAAAATATGTAAACGACACGTACAAACAAAACATGACTACTAATAAATGATGTGTATGAGGCTTTACTTACCATCACATTGTGAATCTCTAGATCCCATTTTACTGATTTAAAAAAAAAAAAAGAAAACTCTAAATCTCATTTTATTTTCAAATCTTACTTCTACAAACAAAGTTAATTTGGAAGAAAATGTGCGTTGTTGTTGTTGTTGTTTTTTTTTTTTTTTTTTGTTACTGCAACAGGTGACAAAAGAGGGACTTGCTGCAAAGGGTGGTTGATAAGCAACAAATACATCGGACCATTTCTAAGGAGGTCTTGCTTCTCTTGGATTTGTATTTTAATTGATGGGACATAATTATGATGATCATTTGTTAAGTTTTCAGGGTATTTTAATATGGCTTTGTACTGCATGATCTTTTGTCCCTTTTCTAATTTCTAACACTTTGGAAGATTTGAGGAACTCACAATGGATGTCTCGTTCCCCAAAAATTCCCAGACTAGAAAATCCTAGCCATTGAATTTTTGGCCTTTTATCAATTGAATGGGAATTGTTGCTGTGTCTCTCTCTTCACCGTTTCTTTGCTGGCCATCTGTTGAAAGGTTGAGGATTTTCCATCTAGATGATTTGGTGCATGGACTACTCATATCAGGGCCAATAATATTAACAGGTTGGACCACTGAACAATGGCCCTACTGGTGCAATCTGAAAACTCAAAAGGTGTCTTGACAATCTCTTCTTTGGCAAAGACATTGTATGATACCTCTTTCCCAATATCTTGGCAAAGTGTGCTTGTCGTGTTTTAAGCTTCTTTCCCACTTCATGGTTTTCCAGGTTCCATTAGAAAATATGGTACTCATGTTATTGTTGGTGTAAAGATGGGGGGGGGGGGGGTAAAGATATGATTCATATTAAGCTAAAGAACAAAAGTCACTTCTTCAAGCAGACTGAGGTTCAGAAAGTTATGAAGAAGTTAGCTGATGAGAAATTCTCCGAAGATGTTAACTAAGCTTCATCCTGGACTCCAACGAATCAACAAGAAAGCAAAAGGTAATAAATAGAGTTATGATGGAAACATATTCATCGAATATTAGCGTCTGGAAAAGAGATTAATGAGATGTATCAAGAGAAAGCAGGAAAGTTGCGGAGACAATGTCAAAACAACAAAAATGAAACTCTTAAGTGCAACCTTTTGTACTAAAAATCTGTTGTCGAGTCATCTTCAATATATCTTCTCACAGATTTAGGATTTTTCTCTGCTGTGAGGGGGATTCCATTACTATCATTTCTTGTGCTGATCATGCTTAAGTAGCTACTTTTCGAGAGTTAATGACGTTTTTTAGGAGATCAATGATACTCTTTCAAAAGTTGCTTCCTATGTTTAAGGAATCCACTTCTGTCAGTGTCTTAAGGTTGTCTGGTTGTATTTCTGGGGGTTGATCTTGTTGTAGCAAGGGTTTGTCCTTTTCTTTCTTCATAAATTTACTTTCTTTACAAGGGTATGTGGTGTCAATACACTTCAGCATTTTTTCGCTTCAAGGTTTGTATATTCTTTGAAATGATTTCCTTGAATCTTTTCAGGACAAACAGTTAGTGGTTGGGAACACTATCCAGAATGGCAAGTTCTATTAGGCCCATAGTGTCACATTCAAAGAAGGATGTAAGCCTCTTCTCTTTTGCTGGTAAAAGTTATTCATATATGCAACCTCAAGAGTCAAGAGAGCAGTCTAACTTCAATGTGCTTAATGCCTCATTTCTCTTACATGCAGGATTTAGTAATCATTCGTGCTAGAAGGGGAGGTATTGATAATGGTCAAAGTCATAGCCAGTGGTTATCTACAATTTCACAGAGGCCCCGATGTGATATCCATGTCTTTTGTGCCCTGTAATTTCTCTCTTGAATGGTGTTCGAGGTAGTGGGTTCCTAAGCCATGCAATGAATCTGTACCTTCGCTGTAAGTATGTTCACTTACCCCTGTTAAGTCATAGAAAAAAAAAATATCCCTGATATTTTGAAACATGGTGAACTTGTGATATTTAATAGTATTTTGAAGACATTATCCTGGCATTTTCAAAATGTCACCCTGATAATATTGCAATAAAATTGTCATAATTGCCACTTTTCACTTCTGTTAAGAGATGCAAAATATCTCATTTCATGAAACATCTTACATTTCTTAAGCCTTCCTTTCCAAGTCGATTTGTTTTATTATTTCATAAAAATGATCACATGTTTGGATAAGCCATTGTGAAATGCAAAATTTGTATGCTGCCAAAATATCCAAGTTAGAAATGAGAAGTTGTCAGGTTATTCCATGTGGGTATGACGTAACACTACAGAAAACAATGGTATGTTGTGCATGAAATTGACCAATTATACATGTTAAATTTGAAGGTTACAGATGGATATCACTACATTAACCAAGCACAAGATGCATAAAGGAATTCACTCGTGAAAAGTTTGGATCCCACAAACTAACTGCACCCTATTCCAAGCACCCACGTGACAAGAAGACTCCACTTTTTTCAAATTTGACATGTCCACTTCAATTTGACTGTTTGAAGAAAATCCTCAATTATCATTTTTAAAATTATTACTGTAATTGAATTTTCTATTCAGATTCGGACCAAATGCCTCTCGGAGTAATGGGAGGAACTTTGCCTCCGTGTCATTGATGCAAGTCGGCATAGATGGACTAGATTGAAACCATTCATTTAACAGGTCAAATAGGTCCAAAATCATACTTTTTGGACAATCCAACCCTTTAATCAGTGGCACAAAACAACAACAAAGACAAAAGTCAGCAATGGCTCACACTAATTGAGAAAGGGTCCATTAATTAGATGGTTAGAATAGTACAATTCTAGAAGCAAAGTATTTTTTATTATTATTGGTTAATCAATGACAGAGACCACAAGATCCCTGGCTAAGATCATGACATAGGTGCCACATGTGTGATACACAATCTAGAGCCATGAAATTGTCCAGCCTCCAAAGGCAGCGGATCAGCTCCCAATATCCCTATTGTATTACCATATTTTTGTTCTCTAGATATGTTTCCTATATTTGTTACTTTTAGCTACAAGAGATATATTTGCCACATGTATTTGGTTGGCTGTAAAAACAGGGGAAACAGTATCTCTGTTTTTATTGTATGGCGCCTTATTCCTAATAGTTTGGCTCTTGTTTTCAGACAAGCCACCGATAGATGAGCTTCATCAATTTTTAGAGTTCCAACTACCTAGGCAATGGGCTCCAGTTTATGGTGAGCTCCCTCTTGGGCCACAACGCAAGAAGAATGCCTCGCCTTCACTTCAGTTCTCTCTCATGGGTCCCAAGCTTTATGTTAACACATCCCATGTAAGTTTCCTGCTCTTGATCAATTGAGAAAAATTGTTTAAGACCAACAAAATGGATGATGGCTGTACACATGTGAATCACACAGATTCAGATCCGTTAAAAAACATTAGGGACAGAGAACATGGTGATTGTTTTGAACTGGCAAAAACAACCCTTCACATGTTGAACTCAAAAGTTATCTGAATTTACCTATTAACCTTTTTTACCACATGCATTGGCATGATTTTAAACACGTATGGTTTTTCTTTCAATTCAAGGTACCCAACATGTAACAACTCAATAGATTTTAATCCTCTAAAGTGTTAGAAATTAGGTAATGCAATACAAAGCCATATTAAAATACCCTGAAAAGCCAAAATAGTTGCTGACTTTGATTTGGATGCATACATGAATGTGGTCTACTATTTTCTTCCTTTTATTCTAAAAGTGGTTAGAAAGTTTCTATCGGCAATGATTAAAAGCTACAGTTAATTTTGATAGGCAATAACAGATGATTTGAGCTCGGCTAAGCTCGAACTCGGCTTGAATTTTTTTCAAGCTCTAAAAACTGACTCAACTCTGTCCGAATCCAGTTTCAAGCCGAGGTGAGTCGAGTGAGTTGACCGAGCTAACTTGACTAGTGTACAACTCATGTTCTACTTGCAAGGTAAGTGTGGGGCTAGGAAACCTCCAACCTATGGAGAAATTTTTTAGTTTTACTTTCAATGGTCTTTATTTGTTTGTTCCTTTTATATGATTGTTTTCTATATAGACTATACATATGTTCCTTTCTGAGGAAGTTTATGCTTTTTTCATTTTTCACAGACAACTCATCGAAGCGCCAAGACATTTGGATTTTGTGGTCAATCCATGGTTTCATGGCCATATAAAATGAGAATGGTACGTAATTTTCCATCCTAGCTCAAAAATAAAAACTCTTTTCCTTTGAATATAGGGAGTCGACTTAACCACTGAATATATAAGGGTTTTGAATAATCCAGAGGTTAGAATATTCCAACAGAAGAGTTCTTATTTTTATTTTTGTACCCACACTGTCGCTAGCAACACCCTTCCCTTTCTACTTTTGGTTACACACTAGTGCCATTTTGTACTACAAAATTCTTTTAAATTACAGATTTTGTGAAATGATTCTATGCAATTGCACCGTTTTTATTCATTACAAACCCTTGTGAACGGTTTAAATTACAGAATTCTTTATGCTCATCTTAGTAGTGCTTCTAACCCTATGTTAACAATGGCTTAGTATTTGATTTTTTTTACTAACAAATTTACTTAAATATACAATTTGTAGGTTCGGACTAGAGCCATGTCTTTGCAAAGGTATATTTGCTCAAGGGAGGGTATCTTAAACTGTGCTACCAAGTTGCTAAAGGCAGAGCTCCCTTTTTTTGTGAGGCTTCTCGGTATGTGGATGGTTTGCATGCTATGCATATTAATCATGGGATGTTACAAGGATTCATACAACAGAGTAGCAGTGCTTAGGTGTCCTGTTTTTATTGATTGAGAATTGCAATCTCATTGGCCTAGAGTCTTTTGATGCTCTCAAGTCTTTTGATGCTCTTCAGTCATTTTATCCCATTTCCCACTTCATGTACTTGTATGCTATACTATGTATGTGCCCATTTTCCAAGCATTGGTTAAGCAACACATGCATCTTTCAACACAGATATGATGCATAGAAGGAACTTTACGAATGGCTTGCTTAGCAGGTTGTATCATCTAATGTATGTTTTCCAATTTATTATTTCAAGGATTGTGCCCCAATGACATTAAGGGCGTGTTTGGCCGGTTGCATTAGGTGGGATTAAAAGGGATGGAACTAGTTTTAAGGTAATGATGATGTTGTCGGTGGATGGGTTAGAGTTCCACGGTATGTATTTATGAATATAACTGTATGATGGTTGAATGGATGGATGGGGGAATCAAAGATATTTTTTTGACTTTGGTTTCATGGACCAAATGGTAATAGAGATGCAGTTTCATAAATGAAAGCTGTTACAAGCACTGACAAGTTGTTGCTATCTTCTGATTATGCAGGTGTATCTTGTTGGGAAATAGGAATTTCACAGTTCCTACACTTTCATTTGGTCATTTTGTTAGACACTAGTGCATTAAATGCAGATTGCATTGTGCTGTTGTGTATTGATTCCAACATCTAAAGATCTTTTCAAACTATATTGTGCTCTCCCAGTGAATGCTATGAAGTTAAGAAACGCTCATACCTGAACGTCTAATGGCTAGGATGAATTCTAATCTTTTATTTTGTTAATTGGTTTCAGTTGATTAAACTATTCACTTGTTATGGATTTGAGCTAGTTGTAATATACGAAGGGTTGACTAAACTTGCCTTTTCTTGGATTGAATTTGGTTGTTTGTAATATATGTAGGAAGGGCTCAAAAGAAGGTTGAACAAGAGAAGATATGAAGTAGCCAATTCAAGGCAAGGCATAGCCAGCAGTTGAAGTTCCGGGTAATTTCTTTTGTATGGGTCCTAGTTTGGGGGGAAAGTGTTTAGTTAGCAGGGTTAAAAGTCAATTTTTGTTGGAGTGAGCCATTTGGGTCATTTCCTCTTTTATTGAATTGAGTTGTTACCAAATTTGTGAATAGGATTCTTATCAAACAATAGTGTGAATTATTTTTTGAATGACTATTAGGTGCAAGATCAAAAAAATAATAATAATAAATAATCGATTTTTTTATTTTTACAGATATTTTAGCGACGGACCAAATCCGTCGCTAATTTCTGAACATTCAAAATTAACGATGGATGGATCGTCAGGTCCATCAGCTATTACCGACGGACATTATCCGTGGCTAATTTCTTACCGTTGAAAATCGGCGACGTATTCAAGATTCGTCGCTTACTCAATTAGCGATGGACATTATCCGTCGCTAATATTTTTAGTGACGACTAATTTTCCGACGGATTTTTTATTTTTTACGACGGATTTTATCCGTCGCTATGATGCGACGGACCTTATCCGTCGCAGATTAAACGACGGATAAAATCCGTCGTAAAATAAAAAACGACCCAGTAAACAGCGACGGACCAAGCGACGGACGAAGTCCGTCGTTTATTTGGTTTTACGACGGATTTGGTCCGTCGCAAAACAGCGATTTTGGCGTAGTGTTGTAGAGTGATGGGAGGCCTATTTGCTTGTGCCTTTTGTTTAGACTGATCTGATTTTGATTTAATTTAATTAAGGGAATGTTTTCAGTCTTTAATGGTCCGTTGTGACTGAAATTACAATGGAGTCTGCAATGGCTTTGAACATGTTCTTTTCCTCTTTATGTTTATGACGTCAGGAAGCTCTGTTGTTCACCATCGTCTCCTGGGCATGGTTGGATGTCGGTATCCTTCCTAACCTTCATACATTGATTGGTTGGTAATTAGTTTAATTCTGTTGTTTGCTTTGTCTCCTGGCAATGGTTTGGTGATGGAATCCATTCTAATTCATATACCTTTCATCTTTTCAAAATTACATCAAAGGAAGTTCAGTGGATTTTCATGAATCAAGTGTAGTTCTCCCTGATCTCTACAAGTGGATCCTTGGCACCCTAGTGTCTTTTCTCTGAATTTCTCCTAAGTTTTTGATTAAATATTTCATCATTATTTTTCAAATTACAATCGATTTAGATTTCATCTCATTCTAGTTCTATTCCTACTTAGTTTCAGATAACGTACAAGTTACAGTCCCTTGGGATTCGACCTCGGTCTTACCGAGTTTATTACTACATCACAACCCTATATTTGGGGAGTGAACAGACACCACCAATGTCTCCCAATTATCAGGCAATGAACTAAGCAAAGCTTGCAATTCATCATCCAGGACCATCTTCATAGAGGAGAGTTGGTTCACTATATTGTTAATCTCATTCATGTGCTCGCCCACAGAACCACCATGCATCTTTGAACTTGAGATTCACAAGTCGCCTAATCAGAAAAATCTTATTGCCAGTTGTCTTCCTCTCATACAGCCCTTCCAATTTCAGCTATAGGCTAGCGGCTGAGGTCTCCGTAGACACATGGTGGAATACGGAATTGTCTAACCATTGTCTAATAAACCCCACCGCCTTCATGTCCATCTTCTTCCAATCATCATCAAACATATCCTTGGATTTTACTGATATGCCTAAAATTGGAGAATATAGGTCCTTGCAATAAAGCAAGTCTTCCATCTTAACCTTCCATATGGTCCAGTTAGAACCATTGAGGTTGATTATCCTTGATGAGCCACCTTCCATAATTTAAAACTGATCCTACCCGTTCAATGAACTTAGCTCTGATACAACTTTGTTGGGGGCCTTGCACAAAACCATAGGATCTAGCCTCCCGAAACAAACTAAAATTATGGAATAATAAAGCAATGAAAAATAATCAAAGCATAAACCACATGACACTAGGGAATTTTATGTGAAAAACTCTCCAAGAGGTAAAAATCACGGGACCTCATCCAGATCAACAATCCACTATGAAATAGAATGTTACAACCTTCTTCACTCACACAGGAGCGGATAAACAATAAGAGAAACAAAGAAAATGGAGAGATCTCACCGATCATGAGGACATGAAAGCTCTGAGATATGGTAGATCACCTCTATGAGCATAGCCTCCCTTCCATAAGCTTCCTCTATCTCTTTCTCTCTCTCTCTCTCTCTCATACTTTTGATAGCCCTAAGCCCTCCTAGAAAACCTTTAGGAAACATTAGAATACCCTAGGATCCACCTCAATCCCGCATACATCCCTTTATATAAGAATAGAAAGAGGTAGAAGCAAAATAGGAAATAAATTCCGCAGAATCTGCTTTTCCACAATCGCATCTGTGTAACTCTTCAATGATATCGAAGGTCTCTCGATGACAGCCTTCAATATCATCTAAGGTCCTTCGATGATATCGAAATAAGACCAAAATTATCTAGTGACCAGGGGTGGAAATTTTTTACAATTATCGATGTCATCGAAGGGCTCTCGATGAAATCTTCAATATCAGCTAAGGTTCTTCGATGATATCGAAACAGGACCAAAATTGTCCAGCGACCAGCAGTGAAAATTCCCGACAATTATCGATGATATCGAAACTGGTTCGATTTCATCGAACCCAGCAATGAGGAGAAAATCCCCATCAAGGCTGAGACTAGATGGTTTTGGTCTAATTAGATTCTACTATTGTAGTCCAGTCTCCTTTTCCTTTTCTTTCTCTTTTCTTTTCTTTTAATTTTTCTTTTATTTTATTCGATGTTGCTGGATTCCATGGAGTTGAGCATGGATTGGATAGCGTTATACCAAAATTTTATCTTTAGAGTCAAATCTTGTTTTTATTGAATGATGGGATGTTCCAAGGGAGTGGGCACGGGCTGAATGGTTTGATATCAAATTTTATGAAGTATACTCTTTTGTCCGGAGCATCAAGATTCCAATAAGTGGGGCCCAAGAATGGATGGGTTTAGGCTTAGATTCTACTTTTCAAGTTCTCTTTTTTTCATTAGATGCCTCCAAATTCCAAGGAGTGGGCCTGGACTAGATATAAACAGAGATATTTTATTGATTTGTTTGTGCTCATCAAGTCAAAATGTATTCGAAGCTTCTTTTTATTTATTTATTTATTTTGCACAATTGTAAGATTAATTGAAACCAAAATTAGGGCTAGCAATGGGCTTGCAACTCTCGTCAGCCCATGAACCAGCTTGCCGGGCTTGCTTTTAGCTTGCTCAAGGGTATTTATTGGGTTGTGCTTCTATTTTAGCCATAAAACAAGGCCGGTTAAAGTAAGCAAGTCAGGCTATAGCAACCATCTCAAACTGTTCCTAGTATGTATAGAATGGAAAGTTAATTTCAATTCCCAAATCTCATAAAAACTAATAAATATGTAATAAGAGCCTTTAAATAAATGGGATGAAGGAGTGGTGCTGGTGCTTAATGATTTGCCGACTGCTGTGTTAGAAAATTCTAAACCCAATTAGTAGATGGGTAAGTATTGGATCATAGGTCCATGGGATGCGACTCTGATTTGGGTTTGAATGGTGAATCTGATCCTTCTCTTAACTGGTTACCCTATGAGGCCTTGTAGATTAAGCCCATACTCTAAAGGTGTGTGGCGATGGGTGCATGTGCCACTAGAGTTTGAACACATCACAGACTTTTTTTTTAACAAGAAACTATATTCCATAAACCAAACCACATATACAGCCATTCGGGAGGGTCCCTACAAAAAGAAGGGGACCACACCTATCGTGTAAACACAGAAACAAAACCGAAAACCGCCCTCCACCTGGGATGACAACCAACCAAAGCAGAAACAACAGTGAGAAATTAACCAAGTCCGCGCTTCCGAATCGCACCGAGACTGGCCTTGTCGAGGAAAAGAAGGCCCCTCACCACCCGAGGGAGGCCAAAGATGGAGGAGAAGAATGACGTGCTTTGTGACGAGCCTCCCAGGTTGGTCATCCCATCTGCCGGCCCATTCCCTTCTCTGCAAACATGACTGAAAGAGACCCGCCCATTCGAAGAAAGACTCAGAATTCTGGAAATCCAATATTTCCACTTCCATCCCGGTTGAGAAGGGCCCTGCAAGAAATCCACCACCAACTGGGAGACCGATTCCATGAGGATGTTCTTTAGTCCGCGCTGGAAACAATGGACGAGGCCATCATGGACCGCCCTCAATTCGGCCCTGGTGTTGGACGCAACCCCATACCCTGCACAAAAAGCAAATAGGAGGTTACTATGTATTTAAAACTAGATGCCAATACGCAAATGCAACCTTCACTTGGGTCCTTACTCTTGCTCGGGTGGTGGACTCTCAGGGGTTTCAACTCCCGGTCAAGAGTTCGAGTACCCATATATAGGTGGTGAAATTCCACCAGCGTGAGTGTGTGGGGTGTGTGTGCGTGTGTAAAAAAATGCAACCTTCACATGATTCACTACATGAATTTATGTACTTAATTAGCATTTTGAATGGTTGTCCACTACTCTTTTCTTTTCTATGGTGTGGCGTGTGTATTTCAACTTAAGGTGACTAACAACATGATAAAGAGATACTGGAAAGTTAGGCCCATGTATTCATTATGAAAGCTACATCATTCAAAACGATGTACAACCATCCCTAGATGAGAGAGATATTAAGGAGTGGGATGGGTTTAGGTGCAAAGTAAACATTCAAGGCCTCAGGCTCCTCTTTAATTTGTTGAGATAGCACCATAATATCAAGGGGGTGGGGCACATGACTAGATGGATTTGGGCAGAAGTTTCACCTTTGGAGTCAAATCTCTTTTTGTTTTTTGGCATGGTATTAGATTTTGAGGAGTAGGGCCTGGGATTAGATATGAGCCCAAATTTTTTACTAATCTGTTTAAGCTTGTTAGGCTGAAATCTATTTTAAGTTTTTATTAGATTTGGCAATGGACCTGTGACTAGGTACGCTAATGGGCTAGCTGGCCAGGCCTGCTTCTAACTCGGTGTACTTGTGCTTTAGTTTTAGCCTGACAGCAAGGCATATTAAAGCAAATGAGTCAAGTTATGGCTAACTCACTCCCATTTCAAAGATGCACATAGCTAGGTATTAGAAAATGTTTCAATTCCCAAATCACATAAAATTGAGTAAAGGCCTTTTAAGTAAACAGATCAAAAGGACTAATTCTCTGCCCTAATTATTTATTGCATGTGGGACCATGTTCTAGAAATCTAAACCCAATCAGTAAATGGGCACATCAAGGGTCCATGTGGGGCCCATTGTGATGTTTATCTCATCTCTACTCTATCCATCCATTTGCCAGCTCATTTTAGGACATGAATATATGAGGCAAATAAAAAAAAACATTAAGTGAAGCTTGTCCATAAATTAGTAGGGATCTGAAATGTCCACTGTTTGAACTAGGAGTGCACATGGGTCGGTTCGGTCCAGTTCTGGGGTGAAACTGGAACCAAACCGTTCCCAACGGTTCTAGGATATTCGGAACCGGAACCAAACCGTTAGCACCCTAGAACTAAACCGGAACCAAACTGTTAAAACCGGTTCGGTTCTGGATCGATTCCACGGTTTTGGGCTTTTTATAATCCAGCCCAATTGCATGTTTTATTTTATAATCTTGCTCATGTCTATTCGTATTGTGATCCATTTGATGAATGATTTAGATATTGTATAAGGTGTGCTAAAATGCATTTATGGAAACAATCAAATGGTGCATTGTAAACCATAAATCAAGAATCAAATATGAAAACAATCAAAGGGTTCCTGGTTCGGTTCCCCGGTTCAGATCCACTATCTGGTTTTACAGATCGGTTCATGGTTCGGTTTGGTTTTACATATCCCCAAACAGAGAACCGAACCGATGTAATCAGTTCTTTAATTTTTAGAACCGGAACCGGAACTGATGCACTCTAGAACTGGACCGTTGGTCGGTTCTGGTCCGGTTCCATGGTTCTACCTGTTCGATGTGCACCCCTAGTTTGAACCTTCTTGCGACACTATGATGTTGATACGCCATCCAACCCATTCATAACTTGATTCTTATGGGGATGAAGGTAAAAGACAAACATCAATCTAATGTAAAATTTTTGTGGCCCTAAAACAAGTTTCAATGGTGGGTGAATCCTTGTTCCTCTAGGACACTTCGATATTGATGTAGAGTGGGTCACGGACAGTTTCATGGCCAAGATGGATAAAAAATGGCCCGATCGACGACAGAAGTGATCTAGGCTGTCAGACCTTAAATCGGACGTATCTCGCAATTTGGAATGAGCTATTTGACTTAACATATATGATTTTTGGGTAGGACGAGCTACTTTAGCCACCCAACCCCATTTGCGAAATACTGCCAAATAGACGGTTAAATTCCCATTTTAATTTTGTTTTTACTATTTATAGTAAGTTTTAGTTTCCGTATAACTCTTCATCCATTGGGCTTTAGGAGTTGCGCCCAACATGAAAAGTGCTTAGAATAATTAGGAGAACATCGTGGTTCGACCAAATAGGACACTTACTATTTTTGGCTTAAAAACCTTGCGCACTAATAGACATCACGACCATCTATACATATCATGACCGTCTATAAATAGTAAGTTTACTATTTATAGTAAGTTGCGAATTCTAAGAGTTTTAGTTGGAGTTTGATTAGGAAACTTCTCCCATGGATTAGTATCCCTATTCAAAAGGTTGTGATCTCATTTATTTCATTCATCAATCAAATTATGAATTTTATTTATATTTTTTTGCTTTTTTCCTCGTGGATTTGAGAAGTCTCTGTGAGGAGTCCAAAGAAGCTTCGTGGATTCGAAGTAGTTATCCTTGAGGAAGACGGTGATGGACCTCATCACGTTCATCCCTTTGTCAAATATACTCTCTCTTGTGTGGTCTATATAAGGAGGAACATAGACAGAGAGATGTATTTCATTCATCATCTCTTGAGGTATTCATTAGTATGCGAATATCTTGTATAGAGGAAGAGTGGGAGAGAGGTAAATCTTGTAATTTTGTTTCTATTGTTTTAGACAAGAAGAATGCTCCATGTTGCTACCTTGTGGACATAGACTTTGTTAGGCATATTTTAGAAATACAATGAAATAAAAAGTTTTCAAATTTCTAATAAAATTAATTAATTAGTTAGGATGCTTAATTAGACTTAGTCATTTTAATTTTATTTTTTTTTAAGTATTTTAATTAGATATACCTCATGATGACCCATCGATTGAATGCTGCTTTTGATCTCCCAAGCAAGGGAATCTCTCCTAGACCTATTCCAATTGAAGAGGATGGAGAGCTTCCTGTCTATATCTTGGTAATTAGGACAAGATATGACTCTTGAGTCATTTGTGAGATTGCGATATAATAGTCTAAGCACATATGATCCTCCTCTACGTTGGTTACTCTATGTGGTCTTGTAGATCATTAAGCTTATATTATAAAGGTTTGATGATATGTAAGCCATTGAAGTGTGAACACAGCACAAACTTGTCCAAAAGGTCACTGTGTATTCAAAATTTGATGCCAATAGGCTGATGCAACCTTCACATGATTTACCACATGAATTTATGCTGGATTTTGAATGGTTGTCCAGATCTTATTTTATTTTATGGCGTGGTATGTATATTTCATCTGAAGGTGACCAGCACCATGATAAGGGGATGCCTCGAAAGTCAAGCCCATGCATTCATTAGACAGCCACACCATTGAAAATGATGTATAACCATCCATAGATGAGAGGGAGATTTTAAGGAGTGGGGCTTGGGACAAGATGGGTTTGGACCTAAATTCTACAGTCGCATCTCCTCCTTTATTAAGAGCATTGGAATTTCAAGGAGTGGGGCATGGGACTTAATAGATTTGGGCACAGATTCGGGCATGGGTCGAGATGTATTTGGGCACAGATTCTACTTTTAGAGTGAAGTATACCCATTTTCGGGTATTACTAGAATCCAACGAGTGGGGCCTGATGCTAGATATGAAACCAGATTTTTTACTGATTTGTTTTGACTTGCCAGGCTAAAATCTATTGGAAGTTTTCATTTTGCACCGTGTAGGCTTGAACAAAGCACTGAATTATTGCTAACAGTGGCCATGTGACTTTGGTCAGCCCATACTAGGCTGTGCTTTAGTTTCAGCCTGAAAACAAGGCTTATTAAAGAAAATGAGTAAGAAAATGAGACAAGTTATGGCTAACACACTCGTTTCAATGCATTTTAAGGATGCATGTAAGTATTAATAGAAGGTTTTAATTCCCTAATCACATAAAACTTAGTATGAGCCTTTAAGTAAATGAATCAAAGGAGTGTTGCTCGGGCCTAATCATTTGTTCACGGGTGGTGCCATATATTAAAACTCTAAACCCAATTTGTAAATGGGTGGGATTAGGTCACAGGTCTAAGTGAGGCCCACACTTATGTTTATCTCATATCCACTCTGTTCATCCTGTCACTAGCTTATTTTAGGACATGAATGTATGAGGCAAATTAAAAAATTAAGTCAAGATTGCATCAAGAAATAATAGGGATGAAAACACCCGCCGTTGAAACCTTCCTTAGCCACTGTTATGTTTATATGCCATCCAACCTCTTCATAAGTGATTGTAACATCCCAAAAAAATTTCAGCTGGTGTAGGTACACAGGTACTCATTCTAATGTACATTGCATGTGAATTCGTGTTTTTAGAATAATAATACTTGGACCCGCACACACGTACATACACTTAGACTCACGCACACCCAAATCGTTAAGCCTCGTATATCTTTTGTATACTCGATTAGTTTTTTAACTATATTAAATGTCATGAAGAAAAGTACGAAAATTCAGGTGGGCTACACTGAGCAGAAGATGGGCCACACTTATCCTATAAGCAACAATAAAAATTTAAACATATAATATATCAAATATAAGAAAAATAGAAACATTCAGGTGCACTCGATTAGTTATCAAACTGGTCGTTGAATTAACTACTCATCCCTTGGAAAAGCCATCCGACTGTCCACTTCATCTTTGGATCGCCGGATCATGATATATCAACTTTCGAATCATTATATCTACTCACGTACCTATTCATCCATAATTCAACCTATTTATTTTATCTACCACCCGTAGATAAGCTCAACTGACCATCAAGATTGCAATTGGAATACCCTCGTAAATACAGGTACATGAATGCCTTTCTATTTATCCTGAGTTCGCAAATCATTACACAACTATCTGACCATCAATCCAAACCATTGACTACACTAATCTACCATTAACTTTTATCCAGACCTTACATCATCATCATTATATATATATATATATATATATATATATATATATATATATATATATATATATATATATATATATATATATGGAAAAGGTTCTATGCAGTCGAGCTCATGGGAACTTCCCATGAGGTCGAGCTGTGCGGGCTCCACTGTGATGCGTGTTGAACATCTACACCATCAGCCAGATGCACCATTCCATGGTGGGCCTCGGCCTTGAAATTCAAGTCAATCCGTGACTTGTGTGGGCCGCACCACATACAAAACTTGAAAGGGGTTACCCTTCCATTAAAACATTCATAATCGTTTGTTGTGCCCATTAGATGTGGTTCACAGCCCATGCATTATGTGTTTCCTACTTGGATGAGGGGTCAGACCAATTTTCAGATGCATCCAAATTTTAGGTGGGCCCGACCAAGTGCTTTTATATGTTTTAGGCAAGTCTTCACATGCTTTGTGTGTGTGTGTGTATGTGTGTGTGTGTGTGTGTGTGTGTGTGGGATAAGGTTCTATGCGGTCTAGCTCATGGGAACTTCCCATGAGGTCAAGCTATGTGGGCCCACCATGATGTATGTCAAACAAATGTCATGAATTGACTTGATTTTTAAGCCCGAGGCCCACCATGGAATGGTACATGTGACAGGAGATCGGATTACGTACTGAGTTACTGTAAACTCAGTTCGGCCCACTATGAACTTATGTGGTTTATCCACACCTTTCATCCGTTTCTCCATCTCATTTTAGGCATTGATCCTAAAATTGAAGCTTATACAAATCTCAAGTGGACCATACGATAAGGAAACAATAGAAATAATGATTTCCACCGTTGAAACCTTTCTATGCCCCCACAGTGATGTTTATTTGTCATCCAAACTTTTCATAAGATCAAAAAAACATGGATAAAAGGAAAAAACAAATATAATCTTGATCCAAAACTTTTGTGGCCCCCAAGAAATTTTCAACGGTATAACTTCAATTCACACTGTTTCCTATGGTGTGGTCCATTTTAGCCTTGTATATCCTTCAGTTTTAATTTATGACCCTAAAATTATCTTCTAAAATTGATGGACAGACTGGATAAAATACATAAATCACGGTGGACCCCACAGAGTTTACTCAGTACGCAGTCCGCTTCCATCTGATTGATGAGGTATATGTTTGAAATGTATAAGCGTACTGAGTTACTCAGTACACAATCATCTTCCATCTGACTGATGGGGTAGATGTTTGAAACGTATCACGGTGGGGCCCACATAGCTCGACCTCATGGGTAGTTCCCATGAGCTGGATCGCATAGAACTATTTCTCGTGGGAAGCCCGAGGCCAACCATAGAATGGTGCATCTCACCTGCTTGCCTACGCACGTGCGTACCTTTGCACACATATCATGGTCGTCTAATCTGAACTGTCCATGTGATGTGGAATCTTATGAAACCCCAAGGAATAAATTTTCACCCTGATCTAAAATTCTGGTGGACCATAGCAAAGAGAAATGCAAATCAAGGGAGGAAACTGTTATCATTTTTCATAGCCCATCAAAGTTTTGGATCAAAGTAAAAATTGAGTTGGGGGGTTTCATGAGGTGCTGTTTCACGAGGACCACCGTTCAGATTTTGGAGTCGCATAAGGTAAGATGAGTTCTCAAAAAAGTCCGCATGACCTGCAAACTGGTGGGCAGCTGAGCATCTGGTAGGGAAATGAGACTAGAAATGGATTCCTAGAGCTTTCGCATGATACTGTGAATGAGATCAACAGCCATTAGATATTTTATTAGAAGGCTTGGGGTTTGCCTTAGTGAGAGTTTTGTTATGTAGTCATGACACAGGGGAGGACGTGGGATCGAGCACCGTCTTCCTCAAGAGGATAACTATTCCGAATCCACGGAACTTCTCTGGACTCCTCACAGAGACTTTCTCGAATCCACGAGAAAAGAGAGCAGAAAATAGAAATAAATTCTAATAAATTCGAAATAGATTAATGAATGCATAAAAACGAGTTCACAACCCTTTAAATAAGGGTACTAAGCAATGGGAAAGAAATCATAATCAAACTATAACTAAAACTCCTAGAATTCGTGACTTACTATAAATAGTAAACTTACTATTTATAGACGGTTGTGATGTCTACTAGTGCGCAAGGTTTTGGGCCAAAAATAGTAAGTGTCCTATTTGACTTCACCAAACCGTTCCCCTAATTATTCTAAGCTCTTTTCACGTTGGGCGCAACTCCTAAAGCCTGACGGATGAAGAGTTATAGTCAAATTAAAACTTACTATTTATAGTAAAAACGAAATTGAAATAGGGAAACGATGGTCGAATCAGGGGTTTCTCGCAATTCCGAGCGTCGCAACCCAGCATAGCTGGGTTGGTTGGCTAAAGTAGTTCGTTCTGCCCCAAAATCATATATTTTACTTCGGCTAACTCATCCCGGATTGTGAGATATGCCTGATTGAAGGTCTGATGGTCCAGATCACTTCTGTTGCCGACCGGGCTTTTTCTGATCCATCTTTGCCATGTAATTGTCCACGGCCCACTCTACATCAAGTCATTATTTTGACTGGCTACAAATAACTCATTCCCCTCTATCACAGCCATCTAATTAATTTAAATGGAAAGAAGGTTTCTGTTTTCATGCCTTCGGACAACGTGGACTGCATTTCAGGGTAGAAATGGTTGGTTCAGAGTCTGCCCAATGCTTAGCCATTTAATTTCCTGAACGAGTTAAGAATTTTGACCCTAAGCTGACACATTACCCGTTACACGGGGGCCTGTTCCGACCCACTCAGAATTTGGCAAGCCCCAGTTCAATCTCGGACCACAGATTATGATTGGCTTGGACTAGACTGGACCCTATCAATCTTGAATTCTGGATCTTCCTAATTTTTTGTCCTAACATGAGACAGAGAAACTGATGGACGGAATGGGCTTCTCACGGACGTCTCGGTGCAGCCCACGTAGCCTCCCACAACTTCGTTTGGGCGGAATGGGAAGCGGATTAGCTACTGACGACGTCAGTAGCTTTCTCGATACTCAAGCGATGTCACCAAGTTCTGTGGACCCCCACCATGATGTATGTGTTGTATCCACACAGTCTATCCATTTAGAGATCATTTTAGAGCATGAGGTAGAGAATGAGGAAGATCCAAAGCTCAAAAGAATCCCACCACAGCAAACCGTGGGGACAGTGATGCCACCGTTGAAACCTTCCTACAGCCCACCAAGATGTTTATTTGAGATCCAACATGTTCATGAGTTTATACGGACACGGAAGAAGGGAAAACACAAATATAAGTTAGCATTGCCCTCTCCATGTATTTTACTGTCACGATCCGTCGGCAATAGGGACAATAAATTGTACGGTTTGGATTGCCATGCGACTGTGGCTTGTGTATGGCAGAAGAAACCACCGTTTAAAAAATTGGTGCCCAACTAACATAGGAATCTAGCCGATTATGTATTTGTTTTATCCACACTGTTCATCTATTTTTCCATGTCATTTTAGTATATGATCCAAAAAATTAGATGGATCCAAATTTGAAGTGGACCACACCACAAGCAAACAGTGGTGATTGAACTCTCATCATTAAAAACTTTCTAAGACCCAGTGTAATGGTTATTTGCCATCCAACGTGTGTTAATTAGATGTGGATGAAGGGAAAACACAAATATCAACTACATCCAAAACCTTTGCTGCACCAAGAAGTTTTTAATGGTGGGCATTCAATCAAAACTGGTTTCCTAATGTGTGGTCCACATTAGAATTGAATCTCTCTTATTTGTGGGTTCATGTCATAAAAAATGGATGGACGGTGTAGATAAAAGAAATACATCGTGATGAGGCCTACAGTTAATGCACTGTCTAGTAGCTAGCCTCAGTAGGCAACCTACGTCCTCCATTGTACGGGTCGGTAAGCATGCTATCTTACAATTTTACGGCCGGGGAACAACTTAGTGGGAGTTACCATTACTGTTGGGCCCACTTTGATCACATGTTGTATATGTTGGGGGACCACGTAAGCACACAAATAAATCAAGCAAAGTATTCTAATATCACAATCAAGTTCAATCACAAACCCTCTAAATTTAACATAGAAAAACCCTTGTGAGAAAAACTACGGCACAAGGTAACAGTAATCAAAATCCATATATCCTACTAGCTTGTTCCCTAATTTCATTTTCCAAATTAGATAAAATTAATTAATAAAATCATTTTAAGTAAATAGATCAAAGGACTCTAGCCTAATAATTTATTGACGAGTGGGACCATGTGTTAGAAATCCAAACCCAATCGGTAAATGAGTGAGGATAAGGTCATTGGTCCATGTGGAGCCCATCGTGATGTTTATCTCATATCCACTCTGTCCATCTTTATACCAGCTCATTTTAGGACATGAATACACAAGGTAAATAAAAAATAAAATAAAATTTAATGGAACTCTCCTCATAAAATAGTGGGGATGCAAATGCCCACTGATCAAACCTTCACCGCATGAATTTGTGGTAGATATTGAATGGTTGTCCACATCTTTCTATTGTGTAGTATGTATATTTTATCTAGAGGGCAATATGACATATAAGGGGATGCCTGGAAAGTCAAGCTCATGCATTCATCATGAGAGCCACACCATTGAAAACAATGTACAACCATCTCTAAATGAGAGGGAGATTTTAAGGAGTAGGGCATGAAGGTAGACAGGCAATATGATAAGGGGATGTCAGGTCTGGCTCATGCATTCACTATGAGAGCCACATCATTGAAAACAATATACAGTCATCCCTATATATGTGAGAGAGATTTGAAAGAGTGGGGCCAGAGATAGGATGGGTTTGGGCCAAGATTCCACAGTCAAGTCTTCACTTGATAGAGATTTCAACAACTGGGATAAGGGACTGAATGGGTTGAGATTCTACTCTTTAAGTCAAGTCATTTTTATTTTTATTTTTTTTAAATTTAAATATTGGGTGTTACCATATTCCAAAGAGTTGGGCTTCAGACTGGACGCAGACTTTTTACTGATTTGCTTGAGCTTGTCGATCTGAAGTCCATATGCAAATTTTATTTTGCACTGCCAGGGTTAAGGGCAGCACTCAGTTACAGTTGGCAATGGGCTTGTGAATTTGGTCAGCCCACAGGCCAGCTGGCCAGGCCTACTTCTTACTCGATCTTAGGTGTACTTGGTGGGCTATGCTTTGGTTTCAAAAAACAAGGGCTATTAAAGCATATGGGTAGGCTATCGCTGACTCACTCCTGTTTGGGCCTGCCATGATGTACGCATGACATCCACTCTGTCCATTAGTTTTGCTGGCTCATGACTTTTCCTATTGTGTGGCTTACTTGAGTTTTGGATCTGTCTTATGGCTGGGCTTATATCCAAAAGTGATCCAGAGAAATTGGTGCACGGAATGGATTTTTACATTGCAATGAGCCTACGGTCTCTCTGTATGGTTCTGCCTAAGGAGGGAATTTTTCAATGTTCTAAAGAATCTCAATCCCTGCATACCTGGCTACGGGTTCCTTGTATGCTGGGGCACAGGAAAGCCCTGTCCAATGGGAACCCTAAGCTCTTTGAGGCCCACTGTGATGTATGAGTTATATCCCCTCCTTTTGTCCATTGTGCTTTCTCATTTTAGGAATTAATTTAAAAGACCAGGCATGCTTAAATCCCAAATGGGCCACATCAAAGGAAATAATGGTGATTGATCAACCACTATCTAAAACTTTTTCGGGTCCACATAAGTTTGGATCAAGATGATATTGGTGTTTACCTTCATCTGCGTGGGGATCAACTTACAAATGGGTTGGATGGCATTTAAAAAAAAAAAATAATAATAATAATAATAATAACCTAAAAACGGCTGAAATATTCATTAAATCACAAAAAAGAAACAGCCAGACGAAAAGGACCCAACAAAACAACCGGTCACAACCAGCGAAGCAAACCTAAGGCTCCAAGGCTACTATGCTGTACAGCCAAGAGGAGCACGGAGAGCTGCAAAAAAAAAAAAAAAAAAAAAAAAACTGGGAAAGACTCTATACAGAAACCGGGCTCCCAAGCAGGGGCCCGCCTAATCAGTCCGAACAGAGCCCTCTATTTCCGATGGCATATAAACATTGTGTCGGTCTTTGGAAAGTACAGCGTGGGCGTTTCAGTCCTCTATTTCCAATGTTCTGGCTCAATAGGTACATCAGAATCTAACAGGGGCTTGCATAATGAATGGAGTGGATATATCACAGACATCACATAGCCCCCACAAAGCTTAAGGTTAAAAGGAATTTCTGTTATAATGGCTTACCGGGAAGTTCCATTTCTATTATTCCAAGGAGTGGGGGACTAAATGGTTTAGGACCTGGACTCTACTATTGCAGTCAAGTCTCCCTTTTTTTTTTTCCTTTTCTTTTTTTAAAAATTTTTATTTATTATTTCCTTAGCTTTTTTTAAATTTAATTTAATCTAATTTAATTTTAATTAATTTTTTTTTTTTTTTTGGGTGTTGCTGGATTCCATGGACTTGAACAACGAATTGAATGGCGTTGTGCCAAAATGCTCTCTTTATGGTCAAGTATTTTTTTTTATTGGGTGTTGCAATATTCCAAGGAAGTGGGCCCAGGACTGAATGATTTGATCTCAAATTCTAATATGAAGTTTACTCTTTTTCAGAACATCAAGATTCCAATGAGTGAGGTCTAGGAATGGAGGGGTTTACGCCTAGATTTTACTTTTCAAGTTATGTATCTTTTTATTGATAGATGCTGCCAAATTCCAAAGTTTGGGCCTGGGACTAGATATAGACATAGATATTTTATTGATTTGTTTGTGCTCATCAACTCAAAATGTATTCAAAGCTTCTTTTTTTTTTTTCTTTTTTTTCTTTTTTTTAATTTTTTTTTATTTATAAATAATTTGCACAACGTTTGATCAAATGAAACTAAATTAGGGCTAGCAATGGGCCTTCAATTCTCATCAACCAATGAACCAGCTTGCAAGGCTTGCTTTTAACTTGAGCTCAAGTATATTTATTGGGTTGTGCTTCTATTTTAGCGAGAAAACAAGGCCTAAGTAAGCAAGTCACGCTATGGCAGACTCATTCCCATCTCAAACTGTTTTTAGCATGTACATAAGTAATAGAAATTACCAAATCTCATAAAAACTAATAAGTATGTAATAAGAGCCTTTAAGTAAATGGGATGAAGGAGTGGTGCTGGTGCCTAATGATTTGCTGACTAGTGGGACCATGTGTTAGAAAATTCTAATTAAACCGTGATGTGTTTGTACTTTGAGCATAATGTTTACTTTGCAGAACAAGCAGTAGAGATATTTTTGACACTTGCGTAATATATGTAATCAGGAAGGCCAGTATGAAGATCCATTGGCACAAAAAAATGACCATTAACTCATGCAGTGGTATTACAACCAGGGACTTATATTCAAAGCAACGCACTTCATGAGTGGAGCAGCCTCAAAACTCTCAAGGGAGGGCATGCTAACAGTTGGCACAACTCATGAATGACCTGGAGCTTGCTTGCACAGCCCTTGGATTCATGTTTTCTCAATCACTTCTTCAATGTGTGGGACAGATTGCTTTGGCAGTGTTCATTTAGAGTAGCATGGCTTACAAGCAATAGTGATCTAGACAGTTCATCGGTGGGGAAATACCGAATTCATGGATTCACAAAGAACTGAGGCATTGGACGAATATAACCATCCATATATGGCCTCCATGTTGTAGATAACGTGAAAATACAACTAATTGTTCAATGAGAAAGAGTACACTAAACAGGTAATAGGGATGGTTAGATGGAGGAGATTTTCACCTATACATGGCTCATCCATGCTTGGCAGGATATAAATAACTTATTAAGGATAGGTCATAGAATTGCTAATATTATGTTCCCAATAATTAAAGGGAATGTAAGGACAGCCACTTGAGATAGACATGGGCTTTGTGATTCATGCCCACATGGCACACATGTAACAGATCATGAAAATTCATCATGGAATAGGTATTTGATCAATTTTCAAGATGAGACGGACCCTGTCCCAACCAATCTTTTCAGGCTTGGGCTTGGGCTTGCGCTAGGCTCATACTGTGCTTCCTATCTTGGCCCATTGCTACCCAAGTCACAACACAAATTCAATTCCATAAAATATCCAAATGCACCCTTCAACCTATCATCCAATTCATTTTCTATTTTTTTGGTGACATACCATATTTCCCACTAGCATGACACTTATGTCGGGCATCTGTCTCGTTAAGACAATAGATCCACATTTCTCAAAAATCAATTCCTAAATAGGTGCACCACATCTATATGTTGAGCCAAACCATCAGTTGTTCCATGGTACCAATATGGGGCCACTCAAGTGATTTCTCTCACTGGTACATTTCCAATGACTCCATGTAATAAGATATGCAGGATTTCTCTCTCCCAAATAGATTGCATGCTAAACAACAGGACTTCTAACGTGTGATACTTCTCCAGCCTTACAATGATTTATCTTTTAGATCCCCACCGTTCATCAATTTTTAGGGATCATTCTAGAGGACGAGCCCAAAAAGAGACATCCAAAGTTCAAGTGGACCACAACACAGAAAGCAATAGGAATTGAACAAACTACCATTGAAACTTTCTTAGGGACAACCATTAGGCTTATTTATTTATTTAAATAAGAAGGTGGAAATCGTTCCACCTGATCTTTATTAATGAAGAACTAGAATTTACTGCCATTTGGGCAGGCCCCAACAAAAAGGATCCGCCTATCATATAGGACAGCTATACATGGCTATACATGAAAAACAGAACAGAAGCGAAATCTGAAGGACCCTCGAAGCACGACAGCAGTGAGAGGGAAGCCAAACAACAGCAGCCAACACACTTAAGAGGACTCCAAAGGATGCTGAGAAAGCAGCCAGAAGCCAGCAGCCAGCAGCCTCCCAGCCTGCACATGTCTGAAAACAGGGCATGGAACAGGGCTGCAACAAAAACCACACAACCTCAACTACTAGCATCCACAACAGCCAGGCTTGACGCCAAGCCTCGCTGACTTGTTCATAAGATGACACATGCCTTGATGAAGTTAAAATAAAAATATCAGCTACATCAGAACCTTACGTGGCCCTAAGGAGTTTTCAATGTTAGCATCAATTCTTAATATTTTCAGTAGTGTGGCTCACTTTAGTTTTGGATTTGTATAGTTTTTGGATTCTTATCCTAGAACAATCTAAAAAATAAGATGAACGGTGCGGGTCTAAGAAATACATCATCGTGCGCCTCACCAGAAGAAATTCAGTTGCTTGCTATGTAGTGTGGTGCAGGGGAGTGGATTAGGGCCTCACCCAAGACTTTGCCAACTACATTGTGGGCCTACCTTGATGTGTGTATTCCATTTTTTCTGATCATTTTAGAGCATGATCCAAAAAAAAAATTAAGAAGATTCAATTCTAAGGGGGACTATACTCTAGGAAATAATGATGATTGAACACTACTATTAAAAACTTCTTAAAGCACAACTTAACATTTTCCTAGATTTTATTTGCATCCAATCTGTTGATAACTTCACATAAACCTGGATGAAGAGAAAGAAAACAAACATTAGTTCAATCCAAAACTTCTATGGCCCATTAATGGTCAATCACCTTGTTTCTTATGATATGGTCCACCTGATAATTGAATCTGCTTCAGTTTTTTGCATAATGCACTAAAATGATCTGAAGAAAATAGATAGACAAGGTGGATATGGAATACACACATCAAGGTAGACAATCACAACAAGGGCCGCACCATCTTGGGTGAGGCCTGTGTCTCACCTAATCAATTGGGTGGTGCATCGCCTTCCAGGTTGAGAGATAAACAATTGGGGCGTTGACGTGTGGAACTTTTGTAGACCTTATCATCATATATGTATCCGATCCACATCGTCCATCTATTTTTTCATATCATTTTTAGGAAGGAAATAGAAAAAGAGGATGATCCAACGCTCAAGGGTCAAGTAAGACACACTAAAGAAACAGTAAGAATTGGAGACCCACCGTTGAAAAGTTCTTAGGGTTACGATAAGGCTCTGATCAAGCTGATATTTGTGTTTTCCCTTCATCCAGCTCTGAGTGACCTTGTGAAAAGGTAAGATGGCAAATAAAGCTTGCAGTGGACCCTATGGTTTCAACTGTAGCCATTTAATCCCTGTTTCTTTTTGTGGTGTGGTCCAATTGATCTTTGGATGTGCCACATTTTTGTTTTCATCCTCTAGAATGATCAATAAAAGTTTATGGATGGTGTGGATCTAAAACATAAATCATCATGGGCTTTAAGAATTTCACATGCTAAAATTTATGTTGTATAACACCCAATCTACTTGGGAGAGAAATCCGGAGCATCTTGTGTGCCATAGGCAATGACATGGACCAATGAAAAGCGACTACACTGAAATTTCCTTTGGCAAATCCACAGACCATTCGCGCACGCGGTTTATACGGAAGGGGATTGCCCGTTGCACCCGGCATGAGTATGCACGTGGCAAGACCTGGCCATTGTCGTGTATGTGTTTTATCCACACCATTCATCAGTTTTGCCGGCTCATTTTATGGAATGAGACAAAAAATTGATACAGATTTAAAGCTCAATTGGACCACACCTTAGAAAACTTCTTGGTTGTGATCTTTTACTTAGCTTGTTAGTACACACCCATGTCAGTACACACCCCATGTTAGGCACCCCACTAGGGATCGATACCAAGACTTCAAGTGTTGAAACGAGGTATCTCCACTCAGTCTCAGTCTGCCAGTTGAGCTATGAATCTGGGTGTAATGGTGGGGATTCAATAGCCACTGTTTTCTTTATTGGGGACCATATCAATCACTGCCTGCTTTACCCTTAAGAGACAGTAGAAGGTATTTGACAGACACTTTAAAAGTATTTTAATTGTTGTACACATGCACAGGCATACGATCTAGACTGCCCCAATTTGTGGACCTCCATAGATGGGGGTAATTGCTGAAATCAGATCCGTTGGACCTATCTCACCTCTGTATGATGGGCATTTATTCGTTGAATGCAGGTCCTTTTTACTCTTTGTACAACACATGCATGCACACGATTTAAACTGCCCCAGTTTGTAACAATGAACATATTTTAGACATTGATAAAATGGTTAGATTTTCTTTTTTTAGTTCCATTTTTAGTATATGGACCATACACAGTCTCTAACATTATTCTAACGGTTTGGATTATAACTCCGTGCATTATTATAGAGGATTAATGACTAACAGAGTATTCTGGTTTTCTGATTTTCTATCTTGACAATGGTGCCGACATCACGTCTTCTTAAGGCCGATATTTCCTTTCTGTCAGTGAAAATAGTGGGTAATGCCAGCGCTGCATCAGGGAAGCGACCTGACTACAGGCTGCTCTGAATTTAGGACGCGAATGGATGTGAATTGCCACCATCCCTGCCAACTGGATGTTCCAGTAGGTGCTAGCTATATGCGGCCTGCAACGGTCTATGTGTGACATCCATTCCATCCATCAGTTTTGCAGGTTCTTGTTAGGACCATTTCCTATCATGTGGCCCACTTGAGTTTTTGCATCTGCCTCATGATTCTGATCATGTCCTAATGTAATCCTGATCCGGTGAAATTGATGAATAGAGCTTTTGCCTAAGGGGCTCCCACTATGCTGGGACACAGGAAAGTGGCATGAAATGTTAATGGACTGTAATATGAAGTACTTCGTTGTGATGTCTGTGTGATGCCTGTGTTATGTGAATCTACTCCTATCCTGAGCTCTATTAGGCCCGCTGTGATGTCTGTGTTATATCCACTTCGTTCATCCATTGCACTTGCTCATTTTAGAATGTCTTTTAAAAAATATGGTGTATTCAAATCTCAATTGGGCCACATCACAAGAAGCAATGGTGATTGAACAATCATTATCGAAAACTTCTTGTGGGCCATAAAAGTTTCATATCAGGCTGATATTGGTGTTTTCCTTCATCTACATGGGAATCAACTTACTAATTACGGTTTTGGATGGCATATAAACATCAAGTAGTGGGTCTTGGGAAAGTTTCAACTTGCAGGCCTATATGATGCCTGTGTTATATCTACTCCATTCACTATGCCAGCCCATGTTAGAGTGTGATATTAAAAATCAGGATAATTACATACTCAATTAAGCCACACCACACAAAATAGTGAGTTGAAACGCCCATGAGGAAACTTTCCAAAGGCCCACCCAATTTTTATATGCCAACCCATTGGTAGGTTGATTACCACATACATAAAGGTAAACACTAATATCAGCCTGAGTTGAAAGTTTTGGTGGTGGTTGTTCAATTACCACTGGCTTTTTTGGTGTTGCCCATTTTAGATATGAATCTGCCTGATTTTTTAAATCTTTTCTTTAAATGAGCAAGTATAATGGATAAACGGTGTGGATATAACTGATAGATTACTGAGGGCTTCATAAAGCTTAGGGTAAAAGTGAATTATGTAACCTGCATTACAGGCAATTCGTATTGGACATGGCCTTCGTTCACATACCGTAGGTAGAAGCTCTGTAGGAATTGAGATTCCGTAGGACAGGAAAAATCCAATACATAGGCAGAAGCATACAAGAGCGCCTGTAGGCTCACCATGATGTCCATAAAAAATCCACTGGGTGCATGAATTCGACCGGATCACTTTAGGACATGAGCTAGGCCACAAGTGGAGCCAAAACTCAAGTGGGCCACAAACAGAAAAAGTCATAAAGTAAGCTAGCAAAACTAACGAATAGAGTGGATGTCACACGATTCATCATGGCAGGCCTATATAGCTACAATTTACTCAAGTGGGCCTTAAATGGAAAACTTATCAAACAAGCTCATTGTCAACATCAACTTTAAAATCAATGCCATAATTACATTGGTAACTAATCATTGATCATTTATGGGTAAATAGATATGTAAATGAAAAAAGAACCTGCTCCTTAGATCACAGTAAAAAAAAGTAAAAAAAAAAAAAGAAAAAAGGAAATTGAACGTTGTTTTCAAGCTGAAATCAAAGCACAATTCATTAACTACACCTGAGCCAGAGTTAGAAGCAGGCCTGACCAGCTGGTGCATGGGCTGTCAAGAGTCACAGGCCCATTGTTAGCCCCAATTTAGGATTTCATTTAAACTCGTGCTGTTGAAAATAAAAACTTTGAATATATTTTCACTTGAATATCCCAGACAAAATCAATAAAATATCTGTCCACATTTAGTCCCTGGCCCATTCCTTAGAATTTAGAGGCAACTCATTCATTTCCAGGCCCACTGGTTGGAGTCTTGAAGCTCCAGACAAAAGAGTAGACTTGACTGTAGAATTTGATCCATGTGGGATCATACCATCCAATCTTAAGCCCACTCCTTGGAAAATTGGAGCACCCAACAAAAATCTGACTTGACTCCAAAGGTAGAATTTTGGTACAAAGCCATCTAATCCAATGCTCATCTCTTTGAAATCCAGCTAAGCCCAAATGAGAGAGAGAAAGAGAGAGAGAGAGAGAGAGAGAGAGAGAGAGAGAGAGAGAGAGAGAGAGAGAGAGAGAGAGAGAGAGAGAGAGAGACTTGACCCAACAGTAGAATCCAAAGCCATCTAATCTGATTTTCAAAGTCACACCAATAGGGCTCAAACACCCCTTTGGATGGTGCATCCAAATGAGTCCTTGGAATTTAGTAGCTCTCTAATAAAAGGGTGGACATGACTCCTAAAGTTGGTAGAGACTTAGACTCTTAAAAGTTAAGACTAGACAATTAAAGGAGGGAAGAAGACTGGAAAAGTATAGTTAGGCCCAAACCCATCCAGTCTAGGGTCCCACTACTTGAAATACTGGAAAATTAGAGTCGGTGCCCAAACCCATAGGGTCCCACTACTTGGAAATTCGATGCAACTTGTAAAAGAACAGACTTGGCTATAAAAACATAAGACTTTTGGCTCAAAGTCATCCAATGCCATGCCAAACTCTTGGAAATGTAGTAGCACCCAATTTTTTAAAAAGAAAATTGAAAAAAATAAAAATATGTATATATAAAAAAAAAAAAAAAAAAAAAAAAGAAAGAGAGAGAGAGAGAGAGAGAGAGAGAGAGAGAGAGAGAGAGAGAGAGAGAGAGAGAGAGAGAGTACTCAAAACGTAGAAGACAGGTCTAAAACCATTCAGTCACCGAGCCCACTACTTGGAATATCGAAGATGCAACTTGCCTCTAAACCAGGGCTACGGAAATCACATATGACCTTCCTTGTGCCGGCCCATGTTAGGTGGTGATGTTAAAAATCAAGAAGATTCAGAAACTAAAGTAAGCTCCACCACATGAAATAGTGGGAATAGAAATGCCCAAGCTTAAGATTAGAGGGGACTCCTATAATAAGGGCTTACTTGCAACAGGCATTTGCATTATTCCGAGTAAGGCGGGGAGGGAATGGTTTTGGACTTGATTTTACTAGTAAAGTCAAGTCTCTTTTAAAGCTAGAAGTGAATGGTTTTGGATTTGGATTCTACCGTTAAGGTCAAATCCTCTCTCTCTCTCTCTCTCTCTCTCTCTCTCTCTCTCTCATTTGGGCTTAGCCGGATTTTGAGGAGATGAGCATCGGGTTAGATGGCTTTGTACCAAAATTCTACCTTTAGAGTCCAGTCTGATTTTTGTTGGGTGCTCCAATTTTCCAAGGAGTGGGCCTAAGATTGGATGGTATGATCCCACATGGATCAAATTCTACAGTCAAGTCTAATCCTTTGTCAGGAGCATCAAGACTCCAACCAGTGGGCCTGGAAATGAATGGGTTGCCGCTAAATTCTAAGGAGTGATGTAACATCCTGGATTTTCACTGTTTTGGATTTCCAAAAAATCCTTGAAATTTCTTTTTAATTAACTTATAAAATCACTTAATGACCATTAGTACTCAATGTTAGTTTAGGCTGGGATAGACCAGTCTAGTTATGATGGGACAAGTGCGGGTCGTCAAGCTGGATAGTCCGTTTACACCTAGCAACAGCCCGTGTGGGCCACCCAGCGACCGAGGAGGTTCGGAAAAATCTAAAACTTTAGAAAATCATAGATCTCACTGGGCTTGTAGTCTATCGCGGACTGCGGACCCAGTGGATACCCAGAAATACCATCTGACGCTTGCCCAATGCACCCCACCAATGCTAGATTAAAATCTGGCACTAACAAAAGAAACCGAGACTCCGGGCCTTCTAGCCGTCGGATTTCTTCCAAATTTATGGTGAAGGTTTAATGTATTTTTCTATGCCTGTCCACCAAATCTAGGCCCCGGTCGTGGCACGATGACCGTTGATCGCGAATCGGACCCGTACGACCAAACCCCATATCTGATTGTCCCCAAATATTGCGTGGCCCCTCATCGGGCCATGGAGACTATATCCTATAAGTTTCATGGCCAGAGGGCCGCCAGAACCACTTCAATCACTAAAATGGCCCTCGTAGAGCCACTTAAGGGACAAATCGCTTACTCAGACCCTATATCCGTTCATCCGTTTGTCCCCAAATTTTACATGGGCCCTAATTGGGCCATAAGACACCTATCCACCGAATTTGGCGGCCTAGGAGGATTTAGGGCCACCCCAACTTTAATAAGGAGCCCTAAAAGGCTAGTTTAGGAAAATTGTGGGAACTTAAGTGATTTGAGTCATCCACTCTTATAAAAAGTTGAGGATTTCAGACCGTCGGTTTGTGACCAAACTTCACACATCGAGTAAGGATATTTCCCTCCTCATATCCGTATAGCCGCGGCCCCGATCGACCATCGGTGACCGTTGAACAGACTTCTAATCATGTCTGTCGATCGGCGCGTCGAAATGGCGGACCGATTGTGTCCATACGTAGATCATCATTAGGACTAACTATCCTACGGTGTATATCGACTAGTACACCTCATAGGCTAAAAAAATCCTCCCATAGGGTTAGTATAGTAAAGACCCAACATTCGGGGCCAATTGCTCCAAAACTGGCACTATATAAAGGCCTTATTTGGGCACCCCCTCTCCCCATACGATTTTGCCCTAGAGAAGGGAGGGAGAGAAGAGAGAAAGGGGAGAAAGAAGAAAGGAAGTAGAGAGGAAGGGAGAGTGAAGAAAGAAGAGCAAGGTGGGCCCAAGAAAATCAACCCTTTCAACTCCCTACCTCTCTTTAAAGGAGAAACTCCCCTCCACAACTCCAACAACCATCCGTTGAGCGTCTAGGTAACGTCCTTCATCCATCCTCTTGAAACCCTTGTATTAAGAAAGGAATGACATGGATTCCTTACATGCAAGATCTTGTTTTAGGGATTCCGGCCGGCCAACCCTCAAAACCCCCATTTCTAGGTCGTCTTCCAAGCCTCCAACGATCCGAAGGTGCGGACTATTGTTCTTAGGTGGCCTAGCACCAATTTTAGTATGAACTTAATGATTTTGATTGCTTAGATGTTATGATTTAATAATCTAGAGAAAGCCCTAGGAATGTATGTTGTTAAAACTGTATGGATTTGCATGCTTAGCCTCCATGATGTTGTTCTTGCTTCTCTCATGCTTATGTGTATGGATGAATACTTGCTTATGCCTTGTTGATTTTCCCATATATTGTTATCTCATAGTGTGTATGCTTTCATTGTCCTTGCGCATATGATGACTTGAGATGGAGGAAGTGCGTAACTCCCTCACCCACACACACACACACACACCTCACATGCATTTGTTTCATGATATTGTTAACCATGCTGCTATGAGAATCTGAATGATATGTTGAGAAGTATGAGAACATGTTGTGGTTTATACTTGATTATACATTGGTAGCCGACACGCTATGAATCACCTTCCATACTCTTGGGTTGGTCAGGAAACATGAGGAGAGTGAAGGTGGCTCCATTGGTAGGACCGCCTCAAGGCTAAACCCGTGGGTTTGGGGCGGGTGTGTTCGGGCGGCTGCAGTTCGATTACATGGGACCCTTGTGCCCGAGGTCACTTGTCTCACGCTCGCTTGACTCGTGCGGCCTAGCCTACTAACTGATCAACCCTGTTTGTTAACCCTGTGTGCTCACATATGTATGGAACTTGAACCACCCTGCAACCATTGTAGCCCATTGATAATCTACTTAAAACTGGTCCACAGCCTCGTGAGCCGGGCATGGTGGAATGGGACAATATGTCCGAGCTGTCGGCCTACGCTGGGGTACCGCGCCTCCCTGTAGTGATCGCGAGCGATCCCTTCCTTTCGGCACTCCTCATGTGCTTGGAGTTGGGGATGAGGAACCCGACGGGATCACGGACCGCGGAGTCTCGGCCTCACGCGTTGATGGGGCCTTGGCCTCGCAACTAGTTTAGGTCATTGATACGTGGGGTGTATCAGATTTCCCAACCTGCTGGATGAACGGACTTAACTACTAACTCGGCTAACACGACCGCATTGCATCTCATTAGTTAGGGTGGCGACTCGGAAGTCGAGGTCGCTCTGAGGGAGTGTTGTCATACGCGATCGTTAGATGGAGTCGCTCGAGGGAGCGTTGTGGCGAGGGCATGCATCATATCATCCTGCATGCATGCATTTAAATAAGAGTTGCTAGGTGTTTATGATTGACTCTTTTCATTAAGTTCATATTACAACTGATGCCTATTATAACTTGAGACTAATAGCACCCACTAAGTTGATCACTCACTCCCACTCTGGGATGGTGTTTTAAAACTCCAACCAGACTCTTCAGTAGTTGCAGGTGACGCCGAGTACGAGGAGCCTTGCGGCGCGAGCTTGGATGAGGAGGATGAGTTGTTCTATTTCCAATTGATGGGCGGTTAATAGTAGAGTTCGCGAGTGGACTTGGATCGCCGAGTTTTGGACTCAGCTCATCATTCCTTTTGGATTCTTTTGTGATTTTTTTGGGCACCTTGTGCTCCCGTTTATATGCTTTTGGATCTATATATATACTAGACCTCTTTCATTTCAGTATATGTGTTGTGGATGTGATTTATGTCCCGAGTAATTCTAGGCTGCGCATTTAAACCTGATTAAGCGTATATTAACGAAAACCGGTGTTAAGTGACCCCGGGAACTCGGGAGTCGAGTTTACACACGACCTCCGATTTCTAGGGCGTTACAGATGGTATCAGAGCAATAGTTTAGAATTCCTTGGGCCATGGGTCATGAGCTCGCTAACGCGTCCGCTGACTTGAGAAGATACGGATTAGACGACACAATATGTACTTAGAACGCTAGGAACCATCTCAGATCCCGAACCAACGACTTTAGACGAAAGAAAGGGCTTGCAAGGGGTTAGGAATGGGTAGTGAGAGAAAGAAATCCAAGGGTCCTATAGTGCCTCGCCCCATTTCCGAACAAGGACTTTGGGGAGCATGATGACAAAATTCGATTGGACTAACTAGGAGATTTAGCTGGCCCAGTCCCTCCAATCCCTAAGGGCTCGTTTGGCCAACCGCGTCAGGTGGGGTTTTAGAGAATGAAATTGTAAGAGTGGCAATGAATGCATGTATAGGATATTGTCCTTAGGTTGCCTCCATACCATGTTTTCTAATACCAAGTTTGGGATGCATGCTATCAAAGGTAAATCGCGGGCTTTCCTTCCGATCCATGGAATCCCCTTCCCCACTCACTTAAGTCATGTCATTCCCAAATCTCGGGGTGGGGTTAGCATTATAACCCCATTTAGTACAGCTTAGTGCCGCTAGCCAAGCAGGCCTAAATTCGAAATTCTGCCTTTCAATATAGCTCCTTAAGGTATTCACCTATCATCACTCTATTCTTAAGCTTCCCCAATACATTATTAGGATCGAACCTGAAATCAAAAGATTTGGTGGTCGAAGCCAACGTTCAAGTCCGAATGAGCTAGTTCTGGGTTAAATTTGTTAGTTCGGGCTCAAATTTGTTAGTTCTGACCCATTTCTGGTTAAATACTTAAGAATGAATGAAAATTCACCGAAAATAGTAAAAATTTAGATAAAATATATTTTTGACCACTAACCGTGAGGAATCTCATAAAATAACTATGCCCATTACGTAGATCAGCTTCTCCTACCCCAAATTCATATATGGTACGTCGAATAACTCATTCCGGTTTGTAAGATATGCCCGTCGCAAGGCGACCCCGCCCAGAAAACAGAGGGTCGGCGGGACCCCACCCGCACGACCACCCGACCCCGCCCGGACATCCAGAGGGTCGGCGGGGGAAACGGATTGGCTACTCCCCCTGACACCAGCCCCGGAGCTGGTGGTCGGTGCTCTGTGGGCCCACCATGATGTATGTGTTTCATCCATTCCGTCCATCTATTTTTTTAGATCAAATTATGGTATTGAAAAAAAAAATGAGGTATATCCCAGTCTCAAGTAAACCACATTACAGGAAACAGTGTTTAATTAACTTTGACCGTTAAAAACTTTTTTGGGGCCATAAAAGTATTGGATCAAGTTGATCTTTGTTTTATCCCTTCATCTGGGTTTTTATGACGTAATCAACGGATTGGATGTCAAATAAACAGTACATCGGGCCTTAGGAGGATTTAAATGATTGATATCCAATCACTATTTTTTTCCTGTGGTGTGATCCACTTGAGATTTATATCCCTCCCTTTTTTTTGAATAAAAACATAAAATGATATTTAAAAATGGATGAACGGAATGGATGAAACACATACATCATGGTGGGACCCACAGAGCACCGACCACCAGCTCCGGGGCTGGTGTCAGGGGGAGTAGCCAATCCGTTTCCGTCGGCGGGACCCCACCCAACCGGCGTGGCCCCCGCCGGGATTTGAACAGATTTTTCCTATCTTTGAAAAATCATATCTCCTTCGTTACAATTCCGATTTAGGTGATTCAAAAGCCACATTGAAGCTCAATAAATCTAGTTTCATATAAAAATAAAATAAAAATCATAATATAGTTATATTTGGAGTGAATTGACAACTATCCAAAAAAATTGTTTGTTTTAGACGGTGGTTACTTCTGGAATTTTTATAATTTATTTACAATTCCAAATGGTATGAAACTTGGTGAGATGACTTAAAACTTTATTTTAAATCATTATAAAAATTTTAAAAATAATCTAATTAGTAAAAGTATAAGAAACATTACCAGATAGGTTCCTCCCTCCCTTCCATGCACACACGAGTGGGGCCCACCTCCACTCCATTTTAAGCACTAAATACACCACTTCTCACCCTACCCTACCCTCTCTTCTTCCAAATCCCTAAGGAAAAAAAAAAAAAAAAAAAACCCCTCTCTCTCCAAATCTCAAATCCCATTTCAAGGAACCCATTCCAAAGGCATCCAACTACACCCATTTCTCTCCTTCTTCACCAAACCACACCTTCTTAAACCTCATCCCTTCTTCTTGATTTTTTAATTAATAAGAATGCCTGAGAAGAGGTAGGATAAGTTTCTCGATGAATCTTATTTGATCAAACAAAATAAAGAAATCCTTAACGATCCATACAACAATTCATTTCTTGAAGGACGAGCACAATATCTGGCTTCTGAGATTACCAAATACACCATTCTACCATGAAATATATAATCCAGGTTTACAAGGCTAGTAGGCTGGGAAACTCAAACATTGAACTACTAATTATGACAACTAAAACTATATGAAGCCCCACATTTAGAGGTGCCTACCCGAGTATAGAAGAATCAAACAATGGTTGACTTGATCGCATAAGAGCAGATCTTAAAGATTGGCAAAGGCATGTTCTAGAAAGAGATGTTGCTATGGAACACGCTTAAACAAGTTCTATGAAGTGTCGTCCCCATCTTACACATGAAAAATATTATAATCATGGTTGCTGCTCTCGTGGCATCACATGGATGGGCTAATGGCAAAAATAGTAGTGCGCGACAACTATGATCAGCGACAGTCAATAGTTTCAGCCTTTTTTTTTTTCTTTTTCATTTTAGCTCATTTTAAACCTTAGAGGAACTTTAGTATTCCATTTTCAATTAATTCTAGGTCCATTTGGAGACCAAAACACAATATTTGAGTTGGATTTAACAAATCAAAGAGTGGAGTGGATGTAAAAAAAAAAAAAAAATCGCAATCATCACTTCTTGTTTTTTTTTTTATTTTTCTTCTTTTTGTTGTATTTCGATGTAGTCCAATTATGCTTGATTTGTGTTTGATTATGGCCTATTTGGTTGAGTTTCCCAATTCTTTACATTTTTAACCATTTTGTTGATTCTTGACCAATTAGAATTCCACCCATTACTGCAAGGTTTGCTAGCCATTAATTGGAAAGGATGTTTGTAATGCCATTATCAGCTTCTTCCAGGCTTCCAAAATCTTCAAGCAATTAAACAATATTCTAATTGCCTTGATCCCTAAAGCTGAGAATTGTGACTCTCCTAACAACCTACGACCTATATCTCTTACAAATGAGAGAAATAAAATTATAGCTAGAATCATGGTTAACGGAATGAAGGCGATTATATCCAAAATAATTAACCAACCCCAATCCGCTTTCATTCCTGGCCGTAATATATCTAACAACATTCTCCTTAGCCATGATCTCATTCGATGTCTTCACCTTGATGCGGGCCACCTAAAATGTGAGATAAGGTGGACCTTAGAAAGCCTTTTGACTATATTTGTTGGGATTTTCTCTTAGATGCCCTTTGAGCTCTTAATTTCCCTGATAAGTGGATTACTTGGATTCATGTTTGCATATCGACTCCAACATTATCGGTTATTGTAAATAGTAAAGTATGTGGCGATTTTAAAGGAAATTTATCATGGAAATGTTCTCAATGCTCCTCATTAAATGTTGATTGGGACCTGTTTCTCTTTGGGGCCAGTCACCAATTCCCACCTCCTTTTGCTAATGATTTGATGATTTTTACCAAGTGTTGATCCTCTCTCGACTGCCAACTTCCCAAACTCATTTTTCTAACCCATCTTCTTCTCCTTTACAACACCCATCTCAAAGCCCAATCTCTACTCAAACCCCATATCCTCAACTCACCTTCTATTCCATCTTAAACAACCTCATCTCAAACCCATATCCAAAATCCATTTTCCAAACCCATTCTCAAGTCCATCCACATAACCCCTTCCACAAACCTAACATCAAAACCACCATCTCCAACTAACTCCCATTTTTCTCATATCCGACTCAAACCATTTTCTTAAACCCCTTTCTCAAACCCACTACCCATTCCAACTAGTCCATCTCAAACCCACTCCTACATTTCAATTTTCAAACCATCATTTCCAAAATCCACTCCTATACCCATTCTCAAGACCCATTCACAAAACTCACCTCCTTCTAATTCACCAAATCCCATTCCAATCCCTC
Organism: Magnolia changhungtana; assembly: GCA_030180095.1. Lineage (NCBI taxonomy): Eukaryota > Viridiplantae > Streptophyta > Magnoliopsida > Magnoliales > Magnoliaceae > Magnolia > Magnolia changhungtana. The sequence goes on from JASAUF010000158.1 coordinate 700,107, forward strand.
TTTCACTCCCAACATCCACCAAACTCATCTTCCACACCTTCCCAAATCCCATTCTCAAATACAATCTACCCAATTCTCACCACCCACTAAAATATTATAAATGTAAAACTTCAACTTTTTAATAAATTTTAATAGCTTCCAAATGTTAAGAATAATCGGACTACGGAATTACTTTAAGTATACACTGCCCGCGAAGTATTCGTGGCCTAACCCAATTCTCAATCCTGGGCGACTACCAATGGACTCACTGCTTTGACCGAGCAGAAGACCGGAATCCACCAGGATGAAGAAGGGATACAATGAGCTTTTTACCCTGGTAAGGTAGACGATCGACGTATCGGGTTCAAGCCTACCACAACCGTCTTTCCGTATTAGCCCAATCAGAAATACTAGAATATGCTACCTTTAGGTAAACTTTATCAACAACCACTTAGTACGATAATAATGATTTTGTTGTTTGTTTTCAAACCTCAAAGGTGGAAGGCTTTTAAGGGGGGTAGACTAAAATAAGCCAGCCTAGCATAGATAGTATATACCCTACTACGCATATAAACTTGAAGTTAATAAGACTTAGGCAAATGAAATAATAAAATTTTTACTTATTACCCTTAGGCAATTTCGGGGACGAAATTGTTTTTAAGGGGGGTAGATTGTAACATCCTGGATTTTCACTGTTTTGGATTTCCAAAAAATTCTTGAAATTTCTTTTTAATTAATTTATAAAATCACTTAATGACCATTAGCACTCAATGTTACTTTAGGCTGGGATGGACCAGTCTAGTTATGATGGGACAAGTGCGGGCCGTCAAGCTAGATAGTCCGTTTACACCTAACAACAACCCGTGTGGGCCACCCAGCGACCGAGGAGGTTCGGAAAAATCTAAAACTTTAGAAAATCATAGATCTCACTGGGCTTGTGGTCTATCGTGGACTGCGGACCCAGTGGATACCCAAAAATACCATCTGGCGCTTGCCCAATGCACCCCACCAATGCTAGATTAAAATCTGGCACTGACAAAAGAAACTGAGACTCCGGGCCTTCTAGCCGTCGGATTTCTTCCAAATTTATGGTGAAGGTTTAATGTATTTTTCTATGCCTGTCCACCAAATCTGGGCCCCGGTCGTGGCACGATGACCGTTGATCACGAATTAGACCCGTACGACTAAACCCCATATCCGATCGTCCCCAAATTTTGCGTGGCCCCTCATCGGGCCATGGAGACCCTATCCTATAAGTTTCATGGCTAGAGGGCCTCCAGAACCACTTCAATCACTAAAATGGCTCTCGCAGAGCCACTTAAGGGATAAAATCGCTTACTCAGACCCTATATCCGTTCATCCGTTTGTCCCTAAATTTTACATGGGCCCTAATTGGGCCATAAGACACCTATCCACCGAATTTGGCGGCCTAAGAGGATTTAGGGCCACCCCAACTTCAATAAGGAGCCTTAGAAGGCTAGTTTGGGAAAATTGTGGGAACTTAAGTGATTTGAGTCATCCACTCTTATAAAAAGTTGAGGATTTCAGACCGTCGGTTTGTGACTAAACTTCACACATCGAGTAAGGATATTTCCATCCTCATATCCGTATAGCCGCGGCCCCGATCGACCATCGGTGACCGTTGAACAGACTTCTAATCATGTCTGTCGATCGGCGCGTCGAAATGGCGGACCGATTGTGTCCATACGTAGATCATCATTAGGACTAACTATCTTACGGTGTATATCGACTAGTACACCCCATAGGCTAGAAAAATCCTCCCATAGGGTTAGTATAGTAAAGACCCAACATTCGGGGCCAATTGCTCCAAAACTGGCACTATATAAAGTCCTTATTTGGGCACCCCCTCTCCCCATACGATTTTGCCCTAGAGAAGGGAGGGAGAGAAGAGAGAAAGGGGAGAAAGAAGAAAGGAAGTAGAGAGGAAGGGAGAGTGAAGAAAGAAGAGAAAGGTGGGCCCAAGAAAATCAACCCTTTCAACTCCCTACCTCTCTTTAAAGGAGAAACTCTCCTCCACAACTCCAACAATCATCCGTTGAGCGTCTAGGTAACGTCCTTCATCCATCCTCTTGAAACCCTTGTATTAAGAAAGGAATGACATGGATTCCTTACATGCAAGATCTTGTTTTAGGGATTCCGGCCGGCCAACCCTCAAAACCCCCATTTCTAGGTCGTCTTCCAAGCCTCCAACGATCCGAAGGTGCGGACTATTGTTCTTAGGTGGCCTAGCACCAATTTTAGTATGAACTTAATGATTTTGATTGCTTAGATGTTATGATTTAATAATCTAGAGAAAGCCCTAAGTATGTATGTTGTTGAAACCGTATGAATTTGCATGCTTAGCCTCCATGATGTTGTTCTTGCTTCTCTCATGCTTATGTGTATGGATGAATACTTGCTTATGCCTTGTTGATTTTTCCATATATTGTTATCTCATAGTGTGTATACTTTCATTGCCCTTACGCATATGATGACTTGAGATGGAGGAAGTGCGTAACTCCCTCACCCACACACACACACCTCACATGCACTTGTTTCATGATATTGTTAACCATGCTGCTATGAGAATCTGAATGATATGTTGAGAAGTATGAGAACATGTTGTGGTTTATACTAGATTATACATTGGTAGCCGGCATGCTATGAATCACCCTCCATACTCTTGGGTTGGTCAGGAAACATGAGGAGAGTGAAGGTGGCTCCATTGGTAGGACCGCCTCAAGGCTAAACCCGTGGGTTTGGGGCGGGTGTGTTGGTCCGTAGTTCGACTACATGGGACCCTTGTGCCCGAGGTCACTTGTCTCACGCTCGCGACTCGTGCGGCCTAGCCTACTAACTGATCAACCCTGTTTGTTAACCCTGTGTGCTCACATATGTATGGAACCTGAACCACCCTGCAACCATTGTAGCCCATTGATAATCTACTTAAAACTGGTCCACAGCCTCGTGAGCCGGGCATGGTGGAATGGGACACTATGTCAGAAATTTGTCGGCCCTACGGCCGGGGTACCGCGCCTCCCCGTAGTGACCGCGAACGATCCCTTCCTTTCGGCACTCCTCATGTGCTTGGAGTCGGGGATGAGGAACCCGATGGGATCACGGACTGCGGAGTCTCGGCCTCACGCGTTGATGGGGCCTTGGCCTCGCAACTAGTATAGGGCATTGATACGTGGGGTGTATCAAATTTCCCAACCTGCTGGATGAACGGACTTAACTAATAACTCGGCTAACACGACCACATTGCATCTCATTAGTTAGGGTGGCGACTCAGAAGTCGAGGTCGCTCTGAGGGAGTGTTGTCATACGCGATCGTTAGATGGAGTCGCTCGAGGGAGCGTTGTGGCGAGGGCATGCATCATATCATCCCGCATGCATGTATTTAAATAAGAGTTGCTAGGTGTTTATGATTGACTGTTTTTCATTAAGTTCATATTACAACTGATGCCTGTTATAACTTGAGACTAATAGCACCCACTAAGTTGATCACTCACTCCCACTCTGGGATGGTGTTTTAAAACACCAACCAGACTCTTCAGTAGTTGTAGGTGACGCCGAGTACGAGGAGCCTTGCGGCGTGAGCTTGGATGAGGAGGATGAGTTGTTCTATTTCCAATTGATGGGCAGTTCGCCGTAGAGTTTGCGAGTGGACTTGGATCGCCGAGTTTTGGACTCAGCTCATCATTCCTTTTGGATTCTTTTGTGATTTTTTTGGGCACCTTGTGCTCCCGTTTATATGCTTTTGGATCTGTATATATACTAGACCTCTTTCATTTCAGTATATGTGTTGTGGATGTGATTTATGTCCCGAGTAATTCTAGGCTGCGCATTTAAACCTGATTAAGCGTATATTAACGAAAACTGGTGTTAAGTGACCCCGGGAACTCGGGAGTCGAGTTTACACACGACCTCCGATTTCTAGGGCGTTACAAGTGGTCCAGGGACTAGATGTGGACAAATATTTTATTAATTTGTTTGGGCTATTCAAGTGAAAATCTAGTCAAAGTTTTTATTTTCAACAGCACAAGTTTAAATGAATCCAGTCTGATTTTTGTTGGGTGCTCCAATTTTCCAAGGAGTGGGCCTAAGATTGGATGGTATGATCCCACATGGATCAAATTCTACAGTCAAGTCTACTCTTTTGTCGGGAGCTTCATGACTCCAACCAGTGGGCCTGGAAATGAATGAGTTGCCTCTAAATTCTAAGGAATGGGCCAGGGACTAAATGTGGACAGATATTTTATTGATTTTGTCTGGGATATTCAAGTGAAAATATATTCAAAGTTTTTTATTTTCAACAACACAAGTTTAAATGAAATCCTAAATTGGGGATAACAATGGGCACTGTGCCTCTTGACATGACCCATGTACCAGCTGGTTAGTCGGGCACTGCTTCAACTCTGGCTCAGTGTATTTAATGAATTGTGCTTTGATTTCAAAGCTTAAACAAGGTTCAATTTCCTTTTTCTTTTTCTTTTTCTTTTTTTTCATTTTTTGTCTCGTGCTCTAAAGGCGAGTTCTTTTTTCATTTACATATCTATTTACCCATAAATGGGCAATGATTAGTTACCAATGTAATTATGGCATTGATTTTAAAGTTGATGCTGACAATGAGCTTGTTTGAAAAGTTTTCCATTTAAGGCCCACTTGAGTAAATTGTAGATATATGGGCCTGCCAGGATGAATCGTGTGACATCCACTCTATTTGTTAGTTTTGCTAGCTTACTTTATGACTTTTTCTATTTGTGGCCCACTTTTTGGCTCGACTTGTGGCCTAGCTCATGTCCTAAAGTGATCCGGTCGAATTGACGCACCCAGTGGGTTTTTTATGGACATTATGGTGAGCCTACAGGCTCCTGTATGCTTCTGCCTATGTATTGGATTTTTCCTGTCCTAAGGAATCTCGATTCCTACAGAGCTTCTACCTACGGTATGAGAAGGAAGGCCATGTCCAATACGAATTGCCTGTAATGCAGGTTACATAATTCACTTTTACCCTAAGCTTTATGAAGCCCTCAGTAATCTATCAGTTATATCCACACCGTTTATCCATTATACTTGCTCATTTAAAGAAAAGATTTAAAAAATCAAGCAGATTCAAGTCTAAAATGGGCGACACCAAAAAAAACTTGTGGTAATTGAACAACCACCACCAAAACTTTCAACTCAGGCTGATATTAGTGTTTACCTTTATGTATGTGGTAATCAACCTACAAATGGGTTGGCATATAAAAATTGGGTGGGCCTTTGAAAAGTTTCCTCATGGGCGTTTCAACTCACTATTTTGTGTGGTGTGGCTTAATTGAGTATGTAATTATCCTGATTGTTAATATCACACTCTAACATGGGCTGGCATAGTGAATGGAGTAGATATAACATAGGCATCATATAGGCACCCACAAAGCTTAAGATCAGAGGGGCCTCGTATAATAAGGGCTTACTTGCAAGCAACATTTACAATATTCCGAGTAAGGCCAGCAGGGAATGGTATTAGACTTGATTTTACTACTAAGGTCAAGTCGCTTTTAAAGCTTGAAGTGAATGGTTTTGGATTTGGATTCTACTGTTAGGGTCAAGTCTCTCTCTCTCTCTCTCTCTCTCTCTCTCTCTCTCTCTCTCTCTCTCTTTTCTGGGCTTAGATAGATTTCAAGGAATGGAGCATCGGATTAGATGGCTTTGGATTCTACTGTTGGGGTCAAGTCTCTCTCTCTCTCTCTCTCTCTCTCTCTCTCTCTCTCTCTCTCTCTCACACACACACACACACATTTGGGCTTAACTGGATTTTGAGGAGATGAGCATCGGATTAGATGGCTTTGTACCAAAATTCTACCTATGGAGTCAAGTCTGATTTTTGTTGGGTGCTCCAATTTTCCAAGGAGTGAGCCTAAGATTGGATCGTATGATCCCACATGGATCAAATTCTACAGTTAAGTCTACTCTTTTGCTTGGAGCATCAAGACTCCAACCAGTGGACCTGGAAATGAATGAGTTGCCTTTAAATTCTAAGGAATGGGCTAGGGACTAAATGTGGACAGATATTTTATTAATTTTGTCTGGGATATTCAAGTGAAAATCTATTCAAAGTTTTTATTTTCAACAGTACAACTTTAAATGAAATCCTAAATTAGGGCTAGCAATGGGCCTGTGACTCGTGATAACCCATGTACCAGTGGTCAGGCCTACTTCTAACTCTGGCTCAGTGTATTTAATGAATTGTGCTTTGATTTCAGCTTGAAAACAAGGTTCAATTTCCTTTTTTTTTTACTGTGCTCTAAGGGGCAGGTTGTTTTTTCATTTACATATCTATTTACCCATAAATGAATAATGATTATTTACCAATGCAATTATGGCATCGATTTTAAAGTTGGTGTTGACAATGAGCTTGTTTGAAAAGTTTTCCATTTAAGGCCAGCCCACTTGAGTAAATTGTAGCTATGTGGGCCTTGCATGATGGACGTGTGACATCCACTTTATTTGTTAGTTTTGCTAGCTTACTTTATGACTTTTTCTAGTTGTGGCCCACTTGAGTTTTGGCTCGACTTGTGGCCTAGCTCATGTCCTAAAGTCATTCGGTCGAATTCATGCACCCAATGGATTTTTGATGGACATTATGGTGAGCCTATAGGCTCCTGTATGCTTCTGCATATGTATTGGATTTTTCCTGTCCTAAGGAATCTCGATTCCTACAGAGCTTCTACCTAGGTATGTGAAGGAAAGTCATGTCCAATGCAAATTGCCTGTAATGTAGGTTACATAATTCACTTTTACCCAAGCTTTATGAAGCCCTCGGTAATCTATCAATTATATCCACACCGTTTATCCATTGTGATGGGGATTTGATCCTCATTACTGGGTTCGATGAAATCGAACTAGCTTCGATATCATCGATAATTGTCGGGATTTTTAACCCTTGGTCGCTGGGCAGTTTTTGGTTAGTTTTCGATATCATTGAAGGACCTTGGATGATATCGAAGGCTATCATCGAAGGACCTTCGATATCATCGAAGAGTTACGCAGATACAATTGCGGAAACGCAGATTCTACGGATTTTGTTTCCTATTTTGATTCTATCTCTTTCTATTCTTATATAAATGGGTGTATGTGGGATTGGGGTATATTCCAGGGTATTTTAAGGTTTCCTAAAGGTACTCTAAGAGGGCTTAGGGCTATCAAAGGTGAGAGAGAGAGAGAGAGAAAGAGAGAGAGGAAGCTTCTGGAAGGGAGATTCTGCTCGTAGAGGTGATCTACTTATGATCCATATCTCGCCGTAACTTCATGTCTGGTGATTGGTGAGATCTTTCCATTTTTCTTTTGTTCTCTTATTGTTTATCCACTCATGCGTGCGTGAAGAAGGTTTGATCCAAGCGATGTGTGCTTGTGATCGGTTGTAACATTCTGCTTTATAGTGGATTGTTGATCTGGACGAGGTCCCGTGGTTTTTACCTCTTTGAAGATTTTCTATGTAAAATTTCCTGACGTTGTGTGGTTTATGCTTTGATTTATTTCATTGCTTTATTATCCCATAATTCTGGTTTATTTTGGGAAGCTAGATCCTAAGTTTTTGTGCAAGGCCCCCAATAAAGTGGTATCAGAGCTAAGTTCATTGAACAGAGTGGGATCAGTTTTGAATTATGAAAGGTGGCTCATCAAGGATGATCAACCTCAATGGTTCTAACTGGACCATATGGAAGGCTAAGATGGAGGACTTGCTTTATTGCAAGGACTTGTATGCTCCAATCTTAGGCATATCAGCAAAAATAAAGGATATGACAGATGATAATTGGAAGAAATTTGACCGGAAGGCGGTGGGGTATTAGAGAATGGTTGGATGATTTTGTGTTCCACTATGTGTCTATGGAGACCTCAGCCGCTAGCCTATGACTGAAATTACAATGGCTGTATGAGAGGAAGACAACTGGCAATAAGATTTTCTTGATACGACGACTTGTGAATCTCAAGTTCAAATATGGTGGTTCTGTGGCCGAGCACATGAATGAGGTCAACAATATAGTGAATCAGCTCTCCGCTATGAAGATGGTCTTGGATGATGAATTACAGGCTTTGCTATTGCTTAGCTCATTGCCTGATAGTTGAGAGACATTGGTAGTGTCTCTAAGTATCTTCGTGCCAGATGGAAAGGTATCCATGGAACTGGTAACTAGCTATCTCTTCAATGTGGAGACAAGGAGGAAGTCTCAGGGGTCTAATCAGCAAGAGGCCCTTGTGACACAGGAACGGGGGAGAGGAAAGAACAGGAAGAGCAGGAAGGCCCGAGATAAATCAAGAGGCAAGTCGAGTACCAGGAAGGATGTTGAATGCTGGAATTGTGGCAAAAAGGGTCACTATAAGAATGAATGTCGTAAGAATAAGAACGACAAAAAGGGAAAAGGAAAGGAGAAGGAAGATGAATCAGATTTCACTACGATCACTTCAGATGGCGACGTTGTAGTTATTCTTTCAGCAGATTATGATGTTTGTCTCGTGGTTACGAGTCAGGACACTAACTGGGTGATAGTCTCGGGAACCTCATTTCATGCAACTCCACGTAGGGACTTCTTCACAAGCTACAAGTCAGGTGACTTTGGGACCATAAAGATAGAAAATTTGGCGCATCGAAGATCGTATGGGTCGTTGATATTTGTCTGAAGACCAATGTGGGCTGCACATTGGTTTTCAGGGATGTGAGGCATATCCCAGACCTAATGAATTGTGATTCGATTTCAGCTTGAAAACAAGGTTCAATTTCCATTTTTCTTTTTTTTCTTTTTTTTTTTTTTTTTTTTTTCTTTTTTTTTTGTGCTCTAAAATGAGTTCTTTTTTCATTTACATATCTATTTACCCATAAAAGAACAATGATTAGTTACCAATGTAATTATAGCATTGATTTTAAAGTTGATGTTGACAATGAGCTTGTTGAAAAGTTTTCCATTTAAGGCCCACTTGAGTAAATTGTAGCTATATGGGCCTACCATGATGAATCGTGTGACATCCACTCTATTTGTTAGTTTTGCTAGCTTACTTTATGACTTTTTATATTTGTGGCCCACTTGAGTTTTGGCTCGACTTGTGGCCTAGCTCATGTCCTAAAGTCATCAAGTTGAATTCATGCACCCAGTGGATTTTTTATGGACATTATGGTGAGCCTACAGGCTCCCGTATGCTTCTGCCTATGTATTGGATTTTTCCTGTCCTAAGGAATCTCGATTCCTACAGAGCTTCTACCTACAGTATGTGAACGAAGGCCATGTCCAATACGAATTGCCTGTAATGTACGTTACATAATTCACTTTTACCATAAGCTTTATGAAGCGCTCAGTAATCTATCAGTTATATCCACACCGTTTATCCATTATACTTGCTCATTTAAAGAAAAGATTTAAAAATCAAGCAGATTCAAGTCTAAAATGGGGCAACACCAAAAAAACTTGTGGTAATTGTACAACCACCACCAAAACTTTCAACTCAGGCTGATATTAGTGTTTACCTTTATGTATGTGGTAATCAACCTACAAATGGGTTGGCATATAAAAATTGGGTGGGCCTTTGGAAAGTTTCCTCATGGGCGTTTCAACTCACTATTTTGTGTGGTGTGGCTTAATTCAGTATGTAATTATCCTGATTTTTAATATCACACTCTAACATGGGCTGGCATAGTGAATGGAGTAGATATAACACAGGCATCATATAGGGCCCCACAAAGCTTAAGATCAGAGGGGACTCGTATAATAAGGGCTTACTTGCAAGCATCATTTGCAATATTCCGAGTAAGGCCAGCAGGGAATGGTTTTAGACTTGATTTTACTACTAAGGTCGAGTCTCTTTTAAAGCTTGAAGTGAATGGTTTTGGAATTGGATTCTACTGTTAGGGTCAACTCTCTCTCTCTCTCTCTCTCTCTCTCTCTCTCTCTCTCTCTCATTTGGGCTTAGCTAGATTTCAAGGAATGGAGCATCGGATTAGATGGCTTTGGATTCTACTGTTGGGGTCAAGTCTCTCGCTCTCTCAATCTCTCTCTCTTTCTCTCTTTCATTTGGGCTTAACTAGATTTTGAGGAGATGAGCATCGGATTAGATGGCTTTGTACCAGAATTCTACCTTTGGAGTCAAGTCTGATTTTTATTGGGTGCTCCAATTTTCCAAGGAGTGAGCCTAAGATTGGATGGTATGATCCCACATGGATCAAATTCTACAGTCAAGTCTACTCTTTTGTCTGGAGCATCAAGACTCCAACCAGTGGGCCTGGAAATGAATGAGTTGCCTTTAAATTCTAAGGAATGGGCCAAGGACCAAATGTGGACAGATATTTTATTGATTTTGTCTAGGATATTCAAGTGAAAATCTATTCAAAGTTTTTATTTTCAACAGCACAAGTTTAAGTGAAATCCTAAATTAGGGCTAGCAATGGGCCTGTGACTTGTGACAGCCCATGTACCAGTTGGTCAGGCCTACTTCTAACTCTGGCTCAGGTGTATTTAATGAATTGTGCTTTGATTTCAGCTTGAAAACAACGTTCAATTTCCTTTTTTAGTTTGACTGTGCTCTAAGGGCCAGGTTGTTTTTTCATTTACATATCTATTTACCCATAAACGAACAATGATTATTTACCAATGTAATTATGGCATCGATTTTAAAGTTGGTGTTGACAATGAGCTTGTTTGAAAAGTTTTCCATTTAAGGCCAGCCCACTTGAGTAAATTGTAGCTATATGGGCCTGCCATGATGAACGTGTGACATCCACTTTATTTGTTAGTTTTGCTAGCTTACTTTATGACTTTTTCTATTTGTGGCCCACTTGAGTTTTGGCTCGACTTGTGGCCTAGCTCATGTCCTAAAGTCATCCGGTTGAATTCATGCACCCAGTGGATTTTTTATGGACATTATGATGAGCCTATAGGCTCCTGTATGCTTCTGCATTTGTATTGGATTTTTCCTGTCCTAAGGAATCTCGATTCCTACAGAGCTTCTACCTAGGTATGTGAAGGAAAGCCATGTCCAATGCAAATTGCCTGTAATGCCGGTTACATAACTTTTACCCTAAGCTTTATGAAGCCCTCGGTAATCTATCAGTTATATCCACACCTTTTATCTATTGTGATGGGGATTTTCTCCTCATTATTGGGTTCGATGAAATTGAACTAGCTTCGATATTATTGATAATTGTCGGGATTTTTAACCCCTGGTCGCTGGGCAGTTTTTGGTTCGTTTTCAATATCATCGATGGACCTTAGATGATATCGAAGGCTGTCATCGAAGGACCTTCGATATCATCGAAGAGTTACGCAGATACAATTGCGAAAACGCAAATTCTACGGATTTTGTTTCTTATTTTGATTCTACCTCTTTTTATTCTTATATAAAGGGGTGTATGCGGGATTGGGGTGTATTCCATGGTATTCTAAGGTTTTCTAAAGGTACTCTAAGAGGGCTTAGGGCTATCAAAGGTGAGAGAGAGAGAGAGAAAGAGAGAGAGGAAGCTTCTGGAAGGGAATTTCTACTCGTAGAGGTGATCTACTTCGCAGTCCACGTCTCAGCACTTCTACGTCCTGGTGATTGGTGAGATCTCTCCATTTTTCTTTTGTTCTCTTATTATTTATCCACGCATGCATGTGTGAAGAAGGTTTGATCCAAGCGGTGTATGCTTGTGATCGGTTGTAACATTCTGCTTTATAGTGGATTGTTGATCTGGACGAGGTCCCATGGTTTTTACCTCTCTGAGGGTTTTCCACGTAAAATTTTTTGATGTTGTGTGGTTTACGCTTTGATTTATTTTATTGCTTTATTATCCCATAATTCTGCTTTGTTTTGGGAAGCTAGATTCTAAGGTTTTGTTCAAGGCCCCCAACAAAGTTGTATCAGAGCTAAGTTCATTGAACAGAGTGAGATTGGTTTTAAATTATGGAAGGTGGCTCATCAAGGATGATCAGCCTCAATGGTTCTAACTGGACCATATGGAAGGCTAAGATGGAGGACTTGATTTATTGCAAGGATTTGTATGCTCCAATCTTAGGTATATCAGCAAAAACAAAGGATATGACAGATGATGATTGGAAGAAATTAGACCGGAAAGCGGTGGGGTTTATTAGACAATGGCTAGATGATTCTGTGTTCCACTATGCGTCTATGGAGACCTCAACCGCTAGCCTATGATTGAAATTACAAGGGCTGTATGAGAGGAAGACAACTGGCAATAGGATTTTCTTAATACGACGACTTGTGAATCTTAAGTTCAAAGATGGTGGTTCCGTGGCCGAGCACATGAATGAGGTCAACAATATAGTGAATCAGCTCGCCGCTATGAAGATGGTCCTGGATGATGAATTACAGGCTTTGCTATTGCTTAGCTCATTGTCTGATAGTTGAGAGACATTGGTGATGTCTCTAAGTATCTCCGTGCCATACGAAAAGGTATCCATGGAACAGGTAACTAGCTGTCTCTTCAATGAGGAGACAATGAGGAAGTCTCAGGGGTCTACTCAGCAAGAGGCCCTTGTGACACAGGAACGGGGGAGAGGAAAGAACAGGAAGGGCCGGAGGCTCGAGATAAATCAAGAGGCAAGTTGAGTACTACGAAGGATGTTGAATGCTAGAATTGTGGCAAAAAGGGTCATTATAATTAATGTCGTAAGAATAAGAACGACAAGAAAGGAAAAGGAAATGAGAAGGAAGATGAATCAGATTTCACTGCGATCGCTTCAGATGGCGACGTTGTAGTTATTCTTTCAGCAGATTATGATATTTGTCTCACGGTCACGAGTCAGGAGAACAACTGGGTGATAGACTCAGGAGCCTCATTTCATGCGACTCCATGTAGGGACTTCTTCACAAGCTACAAATCAGGTGACTTTGGGACCATAAAGATGGGAAATTCTAGCGTATCGAAGATCGTAGGGGTCGTTGATATTTGTGTGAAGACCAATGTGGGCTGCACATTGGTTTTCAGGGATGTGAGGCATATCCCAGACCTTCGCCTCAACTTGATGTCAACGGGAAGGTTGGATGATGATGACTATGAAAGCCGATTTGCTAGTGGGCGCTGAAAGCTCATCAAGGGTTCGTTGATCACAGATAGAGGAAAGAAGTGTTGCACCCTTTACAAGGCAAGTGTCAGTCTATGCAAGGGTGGGTTGAACGCATCAGAAGATTCAGCTATCAACATGTGGCACAGGCGTTTAGGCCACATAAATGAAAAAGGGCTTCAAGTACTAACGAGGAAGCGGCTCCTTCCAAACGTGACTGGTATACCTCTCAAAACCTGTATTGATTGTTTATCAAGAAAACAGCATAGAGTTTCATTTGTTAAAACTGCTTCTCATATTAATAAAGTGCATGCATTAGATTTAGTTTATTATGATGTTTGTAGTCCTATGAGGACAAAAACCTTGGGTGGGGCATTGTATTTCATCACTTTTATAGATGATGCATCTAGGAGGGTTTGGGTTTATGCTTTGAAATCCAAGAATGAGGTTGTTGGTGTGTTTAAATTGTTTCATGCTATGGTCGAGAGAGAGACAGGTAGATCATTGAAGTGCATCCGCACTGACAATGGTGGTGAATACATTAACGACTTTCATGAGTATTGTAAGTCCCTGGGTCTACGGCATGAACAGACGGTTCCCCAGACCTCCCAGTATAATGGTGTAGCTGAACGAATAAATCACACCATTGTAGAGAGAATCAGATGCATGTTATCCCATGCGAAATTTCCTAAGACGTTCTGGGGAGAAGTAATGCACACAGCAGTGTATCTGATAAACAGGTCTCCATCAGCCCCGTTGAATGGAGAAGTACCTTAGAAGATGTGGACTGGACAGGATCCATCGTACAGTCATCTCAGGGTGTTTGGATGTAGGGCATCCGTTCACGTACCAAAGGATAAGAGGTCCAAGCTCAATATGAAGATCAGATAGTGTATATTCTTGGGGTATGGTGATTAAAAGTTCGGTTACAGATTATGGGATTCGACTTAGAAGAAGCTCGTCAGGAGCAGAGATGTGGTTTTCTTTGAAGATCAGTGTATAGAAGACATTGGTAAGCCAGAGAAGAACCAGCCTAGTTCAGGTGAGCTAGAGGACATGGATCCAGTTATTCCTCCCATGATGCCTAATAACGAGGGAGTACAGCAAGGTGCAGAGGACGAGGGAGTTACTTCAGAAGATGGACTAAGGGAGTAGCCCCTACGTGATCCACCTGTTGAGATACAGGTGAGGAGCTCATCTAGGGACAGACAGTCATCCAAGATGTCATGCTCCAAACCTGAAAATTGGATTCGCAGGAATCCCAATTGCCGAACCCGGTGCCGACAGCTTTCGTAGTACCCCATTCTCGGCTCCCAGCGTCCAATCGCCAGGTTCCGATCCTGGGATCCTACAAAGAGGATTTTCCAACGTACCCTTATCTCATAAGAAGCATAACTACAAGTATACCCAAATCATAAAGGCAACATCGTCATCACATATCCACTAATATAAACATTTGAATACAATGCTGAAGGGGAAATACATATGTCAAAAATCAAAGCTCCAAAAAACTGCTACACGATCCAAGCTCAACACTGCTGCAACCTAACGCCACCTGCACGCATCTATCGTGCATAAGGTTATAGAAAACTTAGTGGGTGGTAAAAGTGTGTGCACAAGGTAAGTGCTAAGTAAGCAATATCAGAGAAATCAGAGTAAGTGGAAATACTGACAAGCTCATAAATCATACAATATCAGAAATACTGGCAAGTTCATAAATCATGCGATATCAGAGTAATGCGAAGATCAATATACTGATAAGCCCATAAATACCATCAGCCTTATCCAGGCTATGCGATATAGAAATATAATAAAACAATATTATATACTGATGAAGCAATGTAGATCAGATATGCAATGCGGAGACAATAAGTCAAATATCAAATGCCGATGATGCAATGCAATATGCAAATCCTGATGAGTCCACGAATACTGTCAGTCGTATCTAGGCTGTATAAATGCATAAACATAATAACCCAGAATGTCATATGCTACAGATATGTTGTTGTCAGATGTTTTAAATCTGGAAAAAAAATTTAACGCGCACGACCGGTCGTGGCCCGCTCGACTCAAAGTCCAGCAAGAATATGTTTTTGGTGTCCGGGCTGCTCGACCGGCCGAGGGGATGGCTTGACCGGTCGTGTGGGTTGCTTGACCAGTCGTGGCCCCCCTTTGACTAGTCGAGGTTACGCAGATTCGAATCCGGATCTTGTGCGGACTGCGGAAAACTGATGGAGTTTCGCAAGGGTGTGAAAGAGAAGTTTCCTAAACTATAAATACGGGTACCTAGGGCTATTCTAAGGTATTCCAAAGCTTTTTAAAAGTTTTTCAAGGGTTCCTAAAGGGTTCTAAGGTTATCAAAGGGTGTAGCAAGGGTTAGATTCGAGGTTGTTCGAATCGGGTAAGTCCTCTCTCTTGTAATTTCTATTTCATAGTGGATTTCTGTCGTTTTGTGCCATGGATTTTTCCTGCAAGGGTTTTCCACGTTAAAACTTTGTGTTCTTCTGTGATTGCTTGTTACTATTGAATTTCTATCCTAGATCTAAATCTATGTGATTTTGCGGTACAAATCGTTGGGGCAAAGATCTGAATCTGCAGGATTAGTAATAATGGGAAACGACAAGTTTGATATTGAGAAGTACTCGGGCAAAAATAATTTTGAGTTATGGAAGGTTAAGATGATTAGCTTGTTAATCAAGTAAGGCGAGATTAAGGCTCTTGAGGAGCAGAAATCTACCATGAAAGATGATGAATGGGAAAACCTTGATAGTAATGTTTTAGCCTCTATCCGTTTATGTCTCACGGATAAGGTTCTCTATAATGTTTTGAGGGAGAAAACTGTGGCTAGTTTGTGGGCGAAGTTAGAGAACATCTATGCAAAGAAGTCCTCTGAAAATCATCTACACTTGAAGCTACAGTGTTATACCTTCAAGATGGCAGAGGGCGGAGATCTAGAAGCCCATATCAGCAACTTTAATAAATTGATGTGCAAATTACTGGATATGGAGGAAGTGGTCAAAGATGAGGAACAGGCATGTATATTGTTAAATTCTCTTCCTGCATCATATGAGTCTTTCAGGGACACGATGTGCACCGCAAATAAAACCCTAAGTGTTGACACTGTTATCTCAAACCTTCAAGGGAAGGCTATGAGAAAGTTAAACGGTGACATGGGAGTATCTTCCGATGCACTGATTACGAGGGGCAGAGATTTTGAGCGAGGTACAGGATCCTCAAGGCCTAAATCCAAATCCAAGGGCAAGGGCAAAGGAAAATTAAAATGTTGGAATTGTGAGTTGTCTGGACACGTGAAGAGGGATTGTAGAAATCTTAAAGCGAAGAAAGAAAATTTAACGGATTCTTCCAAGGAAGTCAATGTTATTACATCTGATGAAAAGACAAGTGGTGGTGAAGTTCTGTCTGTGTCCATGATCGGACATGTTCATAACAATCATGCAGATGAATGGATCCTAGATATAGGAGCGTCATATCACATGACTCCTCATCGGACTTGGTTCACCAGCTTCAGGGAGTGCGATGATTGACAGGTGTTTATGGGCAATGGCTTTGCCTGTAATGTTATGGCTGTTGGTACGGTGCACATTAGGATGTTTAATGGGGTGGAGCGTACCTTGACTGTTGTCAGGCACGTTCATGATTTGAAGTAGAATCTGATTTCTCTTGGTGTACTTAAGGCAAAAAGATGTAAGTACACATGTATTAATGGTGCTCTTAAGGTATCTAAGGGGGCACGGGTAATCATGAAAGCGCAACGACTCGGTAACTTGTATGATTGATCGGGAGCACTTCAAAAGGTTGAGTTGCAGTGGATGTAGCGGATTCCACCTCTGCACGTGTGTGGCATGTTGGGCATCGCCACAAGAACGGGCAGGGTAGGAAGGCTGAGACATGCGGATAAGGATACAGAGCAGGTGGAGCAGTCACCTGTGAGAAGAATCACATGGCATGATCGTAGGATATCGACGAGGTACATGGACGACTCCAATATTGCAGGGGATTCATCTTCTATTCAGATGGCTTTAGGTGAGCCTGGTGCTGAGAAGTGAAAGGTGACTATGGGCAATGTGATGGATTCGTAGTACCAGACGACATATGGGAGTGGGTGGAGCTTTCAGTAGGCCGGAGAGCGGTTGGATGCAGGTGGATCTTCAGGAGGATACAGCATAGATACAGGGCGAGGTTGGTAACGAAGGGTTATGCTTAGAGAGAAGGGATCGGCTTCTTAAAGATATTCGCACCAACGGTATAACAGGTGTTTATTAGATCTGTGATTGGCGCTAGTTGGCCAATGCGATCTTGAGCTAGAAGGATGGATGTGGAGTCTGCACTTCTGCAAGAAAAAGTGAAGAACAGATTTACATGAAGCAACCAGAGCGGATTGAAGTTAAAGGGGTTAAGAAAAGACTTTACAAGAGGTCGTGGTTCGACCTGTCACCTAGGCAGTGGTTTGATTTCTTCATGGTGAGTCAGGAATTGATAACATATAAATCGCCAATTATGACATGTCTGAATCAATGTACTAAAGACTCGGTTAAGTGAGACATTCAGGATGAAGGATCGGGGGCTGCAAAGATGGTTCTCGACGTTGAGACTGAAAGAGGAGTAGGCTTTGGCAATCACAGGAGGAATACCTTGTGTGTAGGTATTGATCAAGGATGTGATGGGCAAGGTAAAGTCGGAGAGCGTTCCCTATGCCTCTTCTCAAGTTTTCCTCAAGACATGTCCTAAAATAGATGAGGAAAAGCAGGATATCTCATGAGTCTTATTCGAATGTGATTGGCAGTGTATGCTATGGTCTGGATTAGACCAGTTATTTCACAAGCTATTGAGTGTTGTGAGCAAGTACCCCGGCAAGCAATATTGGGCAGCAGTGAAATGGTAAGAAGACTACGTCTTTCCTTTTGAGAAGACAGAAGCAAAGGTGATTGAGCACGTGAATTTTGATCCAGCAGACATGCTCACCTAGATCATTCTTGTAAAGAAGTTCAAGTTCTGTGTAACTTCTCTGGGCTTGGCGATGGTGAAAAAGAAGGACGGAGTGTGCATGAGAAGCTATGATGCGATGAAGAATAAGAGAAGAGGTCAAAGAGCTATATGGTTGAAGATTGAAGACATGGTGGAGATTGTTCTCAGATGTCTTAAATGTAAAAAAAAAATTAATGTGCACGACCGGTCGAGGGACTGGCTCGACCGGTCGAGGGGGTTGCACAACCGGTCGTGGCCTGCTCGACTCAAAGTCCAGCGAGCATATGTTTTTAGTCTCCGGGTTGCTCGACCGGTCGAGGGGATGGCTCGACCGGTCATGCGAGTTACTCGACCAGTTGTGGCCCCCCTTCGACTAGCCGAGGTTACGCATATTCAAGTCCGAATCTTTTGCGGACTGCGGAAAACTGAGGCGGTTTCGCAAGGGTGCGAAAGAGAAATTTCCTAAACTATAAATAGGGGTCCCTAGGGCTATTATAAGGTATTCTAAAGCTTTCTAAAAGTTTTTCAAGGGTTCCTAAAGGGTTCTAAGGTTATCAAAGGGTGTAGCAAGGGTGAGATTCGAGGTTGTTCGAATCGGATAAGTCCTCTCTCTTGTAATTTCTATTTCATAGTGGATTTCTATCGCTTTGTGCTATGGTTTTTTCCTGCAAGGGTTTTTCACGTTATTACTTTGTGTTCTTCTGTGATTGCTTGTTACTATTGAATTGCTATCCTAGATCTAGATCTATGTGATTCCGCAGTACAAATCCCCAACACATGTGACTGGATGGCTTTATGCCAAAGATAAAAAATTTATGTTTGGAGTCAAGTCTTGTTTTTTGTTGGATAGTGCAGTATTCGAAGGAGTGGGCCCCAGACTAGATGGGTTTGATCCCAAATTCTACCGTCAAAATCTCCTCTTTTGTTGGGAGTGGAAAGATTCCAAGGATGTAAAGGAGATAGGAGACAATTCCTTTTTTGCTCTCTCTTTTGGTTTTAGTGCCGGCACAAATTCTGAATGGCGAGTGGTTTATAAGGGACTGAAGTTAGGCCTAGACAGAGGCTTCAACTAGATCATCATTGAATCTGACTCGCTTCACGTGGTGAAAACTCTGAATGGGATGTCTCAAGCATATTGGAAATGGAGCTACTGGATGAACCGCATAAACAGGTTAAAGAACAGAGAAAGGGTTGAGTTTGCACATATTTTCAGAGAAGGCAACGCCCCTGCAGACACGTTGGCCAAGCAAGGGAGTGACTCTCAATCATCCTTGGTTTTTGAGCATTTGCCGGACATTCCCCCTAAGATCCAAGGGATGATTTTCCTTGACAAGACGGGCCTAGGAGCGGTTAGAGAGAGCCGCGGCCTGTAGATAGACTTTGTGGATGATTTTCTTGCCTTTTTGTCAGTTTTGATATGATAGGAATCCTCGGGTTCCTTTTCTCCCGTGAGCTCCCGAATCAGTCTATGCAACTACAGAATTTTCTATTAATGAAGACATATTTTGTTTTTTAAAAAGAAAGACAAAAAAAAAAAAAAAAAAAAAAAAAAAAAAAAAAAAAGAAGAAAAAAGAAGGAAAGAAAGAAATATTCCGAGGAGTAGGCCTGACATTGTATAAGTTTGGGACCAAGTTTGGTTTTTTAGAGTCTAAGTCCTTTTCTTTGTTGGGTGCAGCCAAATTCCAAGAAAGAGTGGGCCTGTGATTGGATGTGAAGATAAATATTTTACTAATTTGTTCAGGCTTGTCCGGCCAAAATATATTTGAAATTTTGAGTTTCCACAGCAATGGCCTAGGTTTTAGTTGTAGAGATGATTCTTGACAGTCACGTAATGTAATATGATTGGGAAGGCATAGTACAAAGATCTATTCCCCTAAAAATAGGACTATTAACTTATGAGGTAGGTCATAGACATGAGAATTAGATTGTTAAATTAATATGACCAGTGATCGACCGAACACACTTCACGAGTGGAGCAGCCTGAAACTCTTGAGAGAGGATATGCTAATAGTGGACACGGCTCATAAATGGCACAGATCTTGCTTGCATTGCCCGCCCTGTCAATCATCTCTTCAATCTCTGGTGCAAATTGCTTCTATAGTGTTCATTTAGAATATCATCACGTACAAGCAGTGCTAATCTTTCAGTGGTCCAGAGAATTCATCTGTTGGGACACACTGAATGGATGGAGCCACAAGGAACTGGGGCACTGGACGAATATAACCATCCAACATAGCCTCCAAGTTGGAGATAACATGAAAATACAACCAACTGTTGGATTAGAAGGAGCCCATTATTTAGATAATTGAGATAGTTAGATGAAGGAGATTGTGGTCCATACATGTCCCATCCATGTTGGGGCACTATCTAAATGATTTCTTAAGCATAGGTTATAAAGCTGCTAATTATAGCATTTTGTTCTCAATTTTGAGGGATGCTTAGGATAGTCACTCCCTTGAGTGGACATGGGCTTCATGAGACTCATGCCCACATGGCACACATGTAATAGATAACAGCCATTCATCATGGAATAGGTATTTGATCAATTTCCAGGCTCAGTCGGATCCAGTCCTAACTAATCTTTTTAGGCTTGGGCTGGGGCTGGGGCTTGTTGTGCTAGGCTCGTACTGGGCTTAAACTTTGAGCCCAGTCCAATTTGACCCATTGCCAACCCGAGTCACAGCACAGGCGTGCAAGATCCAATCATAAGGTGTGGCCTACAATGATGAATAAGTTAACCCATTAATCAGTTGGGTGTACTTTTCAATTCCAAAAAACATCCCGGAGCACCATTGAACTTATCATCCAATTCATTTTTCACACAACAACAGATCACTGCAACTTTTGATGACATGACTTCTTTTCCACTAGCATGACAGCTGTCGTGGGGCATCTATCCCATGAAAATAGTAGATCCCAACATGAAGATCACCCTTCTCAAAAATCAATCTGATTGACCAATTAGGTGAGCCACACCTGCATTTGACCCAAATGTAGTTTTCAGGTTTTTGGGTCTTTAAACTATGTGCTCATTTTCAACTCTCAAATATCAATTATATATCTGAAAAAATAGATGGACTGCCCGGATAAAATGCATACATCATTATGGGGCCCATAGAACATTTTGCAGCACCGAACTGTACCAAGGTCCGTACTAGAGGGGTCATTGCCCAATCCGAGTACCTTAATTTGTAGACCCTAATTTAGATGGGGAGTAATAGCTGAAACCAGGTCCAATTGGATCTAAAATGAGCTTAAACTGACTCATTCTTGTCAATAGTAATTTCTTTTGCTCGGAATATTCTGCCTCTGTTGAAGAAACATTTGGGAGGTACATATCTCTCAAGTTATTGTTTGTTTGTCTTATTTGTGGAAGTATCTTAATTTTCTTTGATTCTGCCTTCATAAAATTTGTTGTGATGCATGTATAGAAACCTCTCTGCCACTCATTGAGAAATATCAGGCTTGTTGAATTCACAATCTGTATACTTGTGAATCGGAAGTAAACATTGAGTTTCATTGTAAAGACAATTTCTCCTCTATATGTTGTTGATCAAAGGATTAAGGTTGTGTTTAAATGCAATGTTTATTCGTAATTTCTCCTATATAGAGTTTCTATACATGTTGTGATGCATGTATAGAAACTTCTCTGCCACTCCTATTTGTAAAGGCTTCCTTATTATTCATAATTGATATAGCCCGGTTGTTTCTTTCATTTTGAACCTTAAAGTAGGATAATTGCATTTCAGGGCATAGGTAAGTATAACGAACTTTGCTTCTATAGTTTCGATTAAGAAACTCCCATAAAAAATGATGTGAATTCTGCGTTGCAGATAAATCATGCCACCAGCTGCAACTTTAATTTTTCATTAAATTTTCTTGACTCAAGCGAGTGACTCAGTCCGAGTCGTAATGACTCAGACCCCTCATCAGGATCCATTGTGAAAACGTCCCAAGTGAACGCGGATCGGATTGGGTCCTGCCCACCATCTATGCAGATCTGTGGAGGATCCCACCGTGATGTATCTGTTTATCCATGCCGTCATCCTTTTTCTCGTATGGTTTTAAGCTATGAGCCTAAGAATGAGGTAGATCCAACGCTCAAGTGGAGCACACCATAGATGACTCTTGCATTTAATGAAACCCAAGTACCCAATTTTGTGTGGTCCACTTGAAAGTTGGATCTACCTCATTCCTGGGCCCATACCTTAAAATGATCAGCGAAAAAAGGGATGGACAGCGTGGATAAACAGATACATCACGGTAGGCCCCTCCACTGACCTGCCTGGATGGTAATCCGCATTCGTCCCAACTGGATTTCTTGGTCTCCGGTCCCAGTGATGGGAATTCTCGTATAGCTAAGATCATTTGTATTAACGACAGCACAGATTATATATGTGGGACTCTAGCCTTTAGCCTTTAGTACATGCTGCGTAAATGTGCATCCTTTCAATTGCCTAGCCCACATGAAGTTGCTGTGGTGGGAAGCTATATGGGGCCACATATATTCTCTTGACAAATCCACTCCATCCATCAGTTTCTATAGATCATAATAGTACAGAAATCAAAAAATCAGATGGATCCAAAACTCAGGTGGGCCACATCGCATGAAATAATGAGAATGGTAGACCCAATCATGACATTTTTCTGCCATCCAAACTATTCATATGGTTATTACCACTCAGATAAACTGCGTGCACAAATACCTTCCTGATACGAAATTTCCATGACCCCACAAATTTCCAGTGGTGGCCGTTCAATCACTGCTGTTTTGGTTTGAGTGGCCCACCTGAGTTTTGGATCTGACTGATTTTTGGATTCCTGTCCTATTGTGATGTTGAGAAACCAATGGATGGAGTGGATTTGTCACAGGCATATCCGCAGGCCTTTCAATCACTGCTGTTTCGGTTTGAGTGGCCCACCTGAGTTTTGGATCTGCCTGATTTTTGGATTCCTGTCCTACTATGATGTTGAGAAACCAATGGATGGAGTGGATTTGTCACGGGCATCTCTGCAGGCCCCACATAGCTTCCAACCACAGGAAGCACCTCAGGCAGGCACAGGCAATTTGCGTCATCTTTTTTATATGTGCCACCATGGACGGAGCACCAGTAGGACATGCAAACTGTACAGTTAGTAAGTCTAACCAGGTGTGCTGCAGAGTATAAGAGGAAGAGAAGGAGATACACTTCCACGCTTTACAACTGGTCTCTTCACTAGAGTACTATCCACAATTCTATGTTTTCTCTATGCATATAATGGAAATAGTATTGGAAAATGTATGTCTTTTAGTCTAATAAATTATATGTTTTCTACCATTGATGTTTGATGAATCTTGTTGGGGGATTTTCTGAGGTTTGTATCATCAGGGAATGAAGACAAGTTCGATTTGAAACATATATATATCTCCTAACTTGTCCGGTTTGCAGACCTAAAATGTTATCTTAATCAGTGGATAAGGTGAGATGGCTTATCCATGGGCCACTATGCATGGTATGACTGTTTGTTAAATGATGAATCTTTGCCATGGGACATTATCTCCACACATGTATAAGTGTGTACATGTGTACAGAGCAGTTTCCTCTACTGTACCGCTTCACTCTTTATGTGGGTTGGTCCCAAAGACTATGCATGAGCCTGAAATCAGACTTGATTATTTAAGTATGCTGGACCAGTCTAAGGTTCAACAACATTGACACCCAAACCTGGCCATCACCATTTATGACTGATATGGGAGAATTCCTGCCCTGAATTTCAAGCCCAAACACTACAAGGGTTCTAGTTGGTACTCCCTTGTCTACTCTCTTGTGAGAGATGAGTGTGATATATATTTGCAATAACAACCAAACCAAAGCTATATATGCCCTCTTCTCATGAGGTTGGCTATATCTTTGCAATAACAACCAAACCAAAGCTCTATATGCCCTCTTTTCACGAGGTTGGCTACATAACCAGTGTCACCCAATGACCAACAGAACCACAACATCGCTTTGAGATTTTTATGTTTTCTCATGTTAGAATTGCTTGGGAAAATGCTACCTATAGATGTGCATTAACCGCCAAATGTTGGTGTCCTGCCAACATGGCACACGTGGGATATCTGGGTTGTTTATATCAAGAAAAGCCCAACAAATATCCTCTAACCCAAAATGAAGTCAGCCATGTGTATGAGGTGGGGCATTGGCTCTCCTTTCTGGACTAACCATATTTTTGCTATTGTATGGCCCACATTAAGACTGCACCAATCTAGTTTTGGGTGATCAGATCATTTATCATGGGGTCACACGCTAAATGGTCTGGATTTCACACACGTGTGCTGCATTGGAATGTGTTGTGCTTATGCATGGTTTTTACAGATGTACATCTGAAAGTAGCATGCTGCTCATCTAACATTGTTAATAATGGAAGTGATACAGACTGGCTACTAATACTTGAATTAATGAAGACTAAAAACACACCTCATTAATACAGTTAATGGAAATTCATTTGTGTTTCTTCTTTGGCTGCAAAGATGTCGCCACAAATATTGCTTTCTTCTTGACAAAAGCATTTGTTCTACTCTCTGGATCACTGTCTTCATCATCACTATGTTCTTCATTTTTCTTGGCCATGTTAGACTCTTCTTGAATTTTGGCAGCTCTTTTTTTTTTTTTTTTTTTTTTTTCCCACCATCCAACTTAGCATGCAATTTCCTTTCGATAGGATCAGTTGAAACCATGACTTTCACCTTGGGTGCAATTTTGGCCCCCAGTCTTAGTCTTCAAAAAAGCATGCAAGAACAAGCTTTACAAACAACAATGATGAAACAATGACAAGATGATTGTTAATTCCATTTGTGTGGATCCCATCCCCCTCTCTACACTACCAAATACGCCAAATGTACAAGATCCAAGCCATCCACATTTGAGTCCCCCCACATGTGCCCTGGCCCAAGTATCAAGCCCTGGTCTACTCAACATGTGGGCCTCAATGTCCAAAACAAATAAACAGCTGCTACCGAGCTTTACCATGTTCTTCTAGAAATTTATGTGTTGTGGTCCAACTGATGGTGGACCCATCCTATGGACAGCTTGGATGTTCCACAAGAGTGCCAGCTTGGCCTTGGTGGCAGTATGTAAAGGGCGATACAATTTACAAGAATGTGGCATAGATACGGTGAGAAATATGCAGACATGCAAGATTCGCAATCAAAGAAACCTGGAAGAACAGCCCTCAAATTCAACTTCTACTGATTCATCTGTGGTTAATATAGTCATATTATTCACCCATGCTTCAGCCTAAAAATAATTGCAGTCAGAACTCTGTCATGAATCAATTGCCAATAGGAAACTATCTCTTGATCAAATACAGAAATAGTTCAATTCCACAGAAAATCCAAGGCATAAACTATTTGCCTAAGAGCTTTTGATATTATAATAGTGAGGAGAGATTGACTTGAGTTTCTCACTTTTGAGCTTTCGGACTTGGAAAATGTTTCTGGCATTTAAGGGAAGTACTGATCTACGCAAGTGGGAACAAGTAACCAATAGCAATGTCAGAAATCAATTTCATTAGAACTGGATGGAAAACTTTAGAAGAATTCATGCTATTTAGGAATGCCATTGAACGATATTATAAATAAACATCTTTTTCAGGAATTTCATCAAACACGTGACATGCTTATTGCTCATTGGATAATACAATTACACATATTTGTTTCAGGAATTTTATCAAACACCTTACATGTTTGTTGCTCATTGAAATTTTATCAAACAAAGCAACACAAGGAAAAGGATAACTAAGCTAAGGCCGAATGTTACCAAGGTAGGAAGGTTCGAAGGCTTCCCTCATTGCTCGTCTTGGAGATATTCTGCTAGAGGATGGATTCCTGTGAGATGCCACATTCGCTCCAGGAAATCCTGCACATCAGCAGGGCCATCAACAAACCAAACACGTCCATCGTTTCCATGAATAAGATTCAGCAATTCATAGTCGGATGGAGAATATGGCAGATGGAAGGTTATGATCAATGTTGATGACCACGTCTGCAGGTTGCCGGGCCTACTCGATCTGTAGCTCTAGATCTGATCTAAGAACCCGAGAATGAGAAGAAAGGAAGAGAAATAAGAGAGAGAATGAGATTTGGAGGCAATATGAGAGATTGAAAGTTCCAAATCCAAGATGGGAGAAGCGCACGAGACGAGAGAGACGAGGAAGGGAGAGCGACAAAAGAGGAATAGATAAGAGGGAAATGAAAAACCCTCCCTGCACTTTCTTCTTTTTTATTTTTATTTTTTAATAACCAACATTTTACCAGCGGCCATGACTCCGCCGGTGATTCTCATTATCACCGGCAGTTATACATGGCCGGCGGTGAAAATTGTGCCAGTAAAGCCACTGCCTGTTGATTAGGTCTTTAAAAAAAAAAAAAAAAAAAAAAAAAAAAAGAAAAAAAAGAAAAAAAGTCAGACAGACTCTGATGATGGATAACAACAAATATCAACTACTGGCCTCAGGAAGGTTTCTAATGATGGACATTTAATCACTACTATCTCATGAGGATTAGTTTACACGAGATTTGGACCTGCCTAATTTTTGAGCTCATGTCTTAAAATAACATGGAAAAATGATAGACAGCATAGATGAAACAACAGCCACCGTCCAGCAGTTACATAGAGTACCACCGTCCGGTAGTTACGGGCAACCAACAGCCTCTGTAGGCAGTTTACGTCCCTGTGCCTAAGCAGCCAATAGCAAGGAGGATATTCGACAGTGCTCCATGGACTCCGCGATGATGCATTTGTTTTATCCACACCCTCTTCCATATCATTGTAGGACAGTGCTCTGTGGGCTTCATGATGATGTATTTATATCAACTTAATTTTAGTCTAAATATTATATCTTATAAATATATATTAATTCATTCCTAATTTAGGCAATCTATCTATTTTGAATATAGACAGTTGGCTTAATTCCTCTTTAATGTATATTTCTTTGTGCATTTATGTGCTACAAGATTAAGGGATATATTAAGAAATTTCGAATGGGAAATAGGGATTTTACTAATTTTTAGATCAGGCTTGAGCCTTTGGCCTATTGTGTTAGGCTCATGTTGGACTTGAGCCAGGACTAGGCATCAGGCCTGACACACTGTAGTAGCCCTCAACAGCATGTGGACAGAAAAAACGAAGACAACAACATTTTCCTTTTTAGTCTATACAGACAATGCATCAAAGGCGTGTACATCGCTCTGTTGAACTACAATTTACAGGACCATCATCATCTAAGAGAGTAGCAAGTAGGAAGTGATGCCAACTACATACGTAGAATACATATGTTGGATACATTTCGAAATTTTCTATTGTTTGAAATAATGGGCCAAATGGGACATTGACTAGAAAGATAGAGAGATGAATGGTTTAGATCACGTTAACGAGCTCTAGGTTGGACCCACAATTGTGTAGCTTGTACGAAATTTGTGTTTGGCTTGGAAACGGATTGGCTACTCCCCCTGCCACCAGCGGGTCGGTGCTCTGTGGGCCTCCATTCCGTTCATTCATTTTTATAGATTATTTTAGAGTTTTATTCCAAAAATTAGAGGGATATAAATCTCAAGTGGACCACACCACAGGAAAACAATGGTGATTGGATATCCACTATTAAAATCATCCTAAGGCCCACTGTACTTTTTATTTGACATCCAATCTGTTGATTAGGTCATACAGGACTAGATGAAGGGAAAAAACCAAAGATCAGCTTGAACCAAAACTTTTGTGTCCCCCCAAAAGGTTTTTAATGGTCCACGCTCATTCAACATTGTTTCCTATAATGTGATCCAGTTGAGATTGGGATATACCTCATTTTTGTTTTTATAGCATAAAATTATCTGAAAAAATAGATGGACGGAATGGATGAAACACGTACATCATGGTGGGGTCCACAGAGCACCTACCCTACCACCAGCCATTGGCCGGGGGGGCGCAATCCGTTTCCGTTTGGCTCATGGTTCTCACTCTCGCCCGACTCTCCTCCCAAGTTCAAATGCGGTTTTCCCAGTGCAGAGAGGGAGGTAAAGAACGAAGATTGCGGGCGTTGGGCAGGGGAGCCTCTTCTCGAGCATTCGGTCAGGTGGGTAAGGATCAAAACCTCTGTTAGCCCGTTGATTCAACGCACAGTAGCATTGTAAACATTTGGTATCATAGCAAGGTCCGTACTGGTGCTTCGGTGATATTTTTCCGCGATTAAAACCCTTAAAGGTTTTCTACCGATGACGACCGTGGCTGCTGCCGCCATTGGTTGGTGAACATAATCCCTATCAGACAATGACTGATGAATCGATGGCCCTCAGATGGTGGAGACGGTGATGAACTGTATAATCCTACCGAATCGGTGGCCCTTTGATATGCAGTTTATTTTTATTTTAATTTTATTTTTTATGCTCTAGCAGCTCAGGATGTTTTGATAAAGTCAGATAACTACAGTTTATTTATTTTTATTTTTTAATAATCTGGCAACTCAGGATGTTTTGATATGCAGGCACCCACGTGCAGCCACATGCAGCATGCATTGAACATAAACTAAACTAAAACTAATCATGCCAAACCATCACTAATTCGGTAAATCGATTTCTTGAACAATCCTAACCTCTGGTTTTTGGACACTTATTTGTTGAAACAGGACCATTGAACATTTTTATTTTTATTTTTAACTACCCAATTAGTATCCACCAATCTAATATTTGCAGATAACAAATAATCTTGATTTTTGGTTCATGATACATCTAAACAGGAACCCATAATTTGGCCAACCTAATTTGAATTAATTGTATGCAACATATGCAATTTGTAACTAATTTCTGTCTATGTATCGTCCACCACTCTGCCAGAGTGTCAAGTTTTTCTTAAAGCTAAGTTCACGAATGTATGAAATTGTAAATATTGAGGTCTGAATTCCTTATTCTTTCAAATTAGGGAACTTCTCCATTTGGAACTTAATTTGTATATTTGGGGTCATGGTTTGTATATCTTAGACATTGGTGTGGCAGCTCCCATCATGAATAAACTAATCCCAGAATATCCTCTCAATTGATCAACTGTAACCTTCTCCTTGTTGGCATGCAAATACATGGTTTTAAGAAATGCATGAATAAACCATATTCAATAAATGAAAGATAAATGAAAGACTAACTACTTCCATTAACACTACTACCACCCCTAACCAACCATCATGCCAAGTAGGCCCACCAACACCATCACCTACCAAACAAAATCAACAACTCCACCTACAGCCTGAATCCCAGCCACTCCAGATAGCATAATCAAAATAGAGGACATCCAGCCACCACACCCAAGCAACAATATGACAAGCTCACTACCCATTGCCACCGCAAGTATACAATGGAATGAAGCTGCTGATGTAGCTACTGCTGTAAATAAAGCTGCAAGGGACTAAGATCCTCCTCGAAGCTATTGTTGTAGCTGGAACTTGGGCTAATTTGTTGTCTTTGGATATGAAAAAGTTATTGCTTCGTCAGACAAAACACCCTGTCTCCACGAGGATTAGTAGCACTAGACCTGGTTCATTTCGCTGATCCACCACAAGAAAAGTCACTTTTACCAACGAAAATTTTCGTAGGCAAAAGTTTGATTTTCGTAGGCAAAAAGTTTTACCCGCGAAAATTTTCGTTGGCAAATTCCTCGCTAAAAGTCTGAGGGGAACACCTTTTACCCACAAAAAAATTATTTCGTTGGCAAAGGTAAGACTTTTGCCGACGAAATATTTCGTAGACAAAACATTTTACCTACGCTAATTTTCGTTGGAAAAAATATTGTATTTCGTCGGCAAAAGTCTTACCTACGCTAATTTTCATTGGAAAAAATATTGACAAAACTTTTTACCTACGAATACTTTTGTAGGTAAAAATATTTACAAGACTTTTTAGCTACCAACAATTCCGTAACTAAAAATATTTAAAGATTTTTTCCCTACAAATATTTTCCTAGCTAAAAATATTTAAAACACTTTTTACCTTCCAACAATTTCGTAGCTAAAAATATTTACATGACTTTTTACCTACCAACATTTTCGTAGCTAAAAATATTTAAAACACTTTTTACCTGCCAACAATTTCGTAGCTAAAATTATTTACAAGACTTTTTACCTACCAACAATTTCGTAGCTAAAAATATTTACAAGACTTTTTACCTACGAATATTTTCGTAACTAAAAATATTGAAAACACTTTTTACCTACCAATAGTTTCGTAGCTAAAAGGTATTTACAAGACTTTTATCCACAAATATATTCATAGGTAACAATACTTAGAAAACTTTTACCTACCACTAATTTCGTAGCTAAAAATTCTTTTACCTACGCCTATTTTCATACCAAACATTTTCCTGCGAATGATATCATAGGTAAAAATACTTATAAAACGTTTAGCTACGAATATTTCCGTAGGTAAAAACATGGATGGGACTTTTAACTATGAAAATTTTCGTAGATAAAAACTTGGATGAGACTTTTACCTACGAAAATATTTGTAGGTAAAAACTTCGATGAGACTTTTACCTACGAAAATTTTCGTAGGTAAAAGTTTTTTTTTCCCCACACAAAATTCTTGATATACTCCTGTTACAATATATTTCTTGATATACACCTGTTATGTAATATATTTCATCATATTCACATTCACATCCATTTAACTCCAAAGTATATAAATAAATCAATCCAAACATAAACTACATCATGCATAAATACATATAAGTTTAACATCGTAAATAAAATATAAAAAATCACAAAGATGGAGGCGGAGGTGGTGGGGCATCGACGGGTAAGCGTGCGGCGAGAGCCTGAAACATATCCGTTATCCGTCACTCATGCTCCACCCGCATCTCCTCCATCCTCCTCTCCTGCTCCTCCCTCAGCCTCGCATGCTCCTCTATCCTCATCCTCTACTACTCCTCTCTCTACCTCGTCAGCTCCTCCATCCTCCTCTTCTGCTCCTCCATCTGCCTATCCAGCTGCTCACTCTTCCTCTCCAGCTGCTCTCTGATGTCATTAACGATGACCTATAGCTGCTCAACCTCTCTCTCTCTGCGATATCAGCTCGGCGGGTGGCACTCTCGCCAACGACGATGGGTCGGGTGGAGGTAGCTTTACCGGGTACCATGAGCTTGGCACCATGGCTAAGCCCACGCACATATCCAGAACGGGTGCCGAGCACCTCACTCAGGATATCTAGCTCACTCCGCTGAGTACCATCGAGAGTGGGCTGACTACGTAAGGTGTCCATCACCGCCTGTAATGAAAATATATGAATTTTCTAAAAAAAATGACATTATTATAATTTAATGCAATTAAATTTTATAATGTAAGGATTTTTACCCAAATCTCGCCGGCACTAGGATGTACCCAAGATCCCGTCGCCTGTCAACAGTGAGTCCTTTTGTAGAGATCTATTGGTCCGGGCTCCCGGCCGATGGATCTAATTGCCAACATGTAATTGAAAGGACAATAGAGTTAATATAAAATGCATTGAAAGAATATGCCAACTAAATAATTACCAGTAATTTCTTACCATGTCGTGACGAATTTGTACAAATGACTTGAACCAGCTACGTGGTTCACTGCTAACTTTCCCCTGTTGTTAGAATTTATTTTGCTCCTCTTCTGAATACATTATTCATAATACATTGTTATTAATTGTGAATTTAATTGTTACCTTAAGATATCATAAATATGTAAATATTACCTGAAAGAATCAGACGAAAATTTATCGCAGAGTATCTGCCAGTCATCACGGGTCACGTGCGGCGGTGCGAACAGTGTGCCCTCCTCGCTACTCATGCACTGCTTGTACCGCTTGTGTAACAAGGAGTGGTACTCCTTGAACCGCTCCTTGATCATGTCGTCAACGGCAAAGGAAATGTGTGGAACACTCAAATCCAATTTAAATTTATCCTGCAATTTTTTAAATAATAGATTAAGACAATAAACTTATTAAGAAAATAACTTAATTATAAATGAACTTTTATTAAAATAAATTAGGATTTATAAGTATAGGTTTATGTTTAGGTTAAGGTTAAGGTTATGGTTAAAAGGTTTAGGTTTAAGTTAAAGGTTATAGTTTATAAGTTATAGCTTCGGGGAATTGAGAATAGGTTAAGGTTTAGGCTAACGAAATCGGGTTTGGGTTTAGGATCGGGTTTAGGTTTGGGTTTTCATGTTTAGGTTTAGGTTTACGTTAGGGAGTTGAGATCGAGATTAGGTGTAGGTTTAGGTTTAGGGATTTGAGAATACATTTAGGTTTTAAGTTTAGGTTTAGGTTTAATTTTTAGTTTATAGGTTTAAGTTATAGGTTTAGATTTAGGTTAAGGTTAGGTTATAGGTTATAAGTTTAGGTTATAGCTTATAGGTTATAGGTTAAGGTTTAGGATATAGGCTTTGGTTTAGGTATGTTATAGGTTTTGATTTAGGTTTAGGTTTAGATTTTAGGTTTAGGTTAAGGTTATAGGTTTTGGTTAGGTTTAGGATAAGGTTATAGGTTATAAGTTATAGCTTTAGGGAAGTGAGAATAGGTTAAGGTTTAGGTTTAGGAAATCGAGTTCGGGTTCGGGATCGCGTTTAGGTTTGGGTTTTTAAGTTTAGGCTTAAGTTTAGGTTAGGGAGTTGAGATTAGGATTAGGTGTAGGAGTAGGTTTAGGTTTAGGGATTTGAGAACACATTTACGTTTTAGGTTTAGGTTTAGGTTTAAGTTTAGGTTTAGGTTTAGGTTATAGGTTATAAATTGTAGGAAGCGAGAATAGGTTAAGGTTTAGGTTTAGGAAATCGGGTTCGGGTTCGGGATGGGGTTTAGGTTTGGGTTTTCAAGTTTAGGTTTAGGTTTAGGTTAGGGAGTTGAGAATATGATTAGGTGTGGGTTTAGGTTTAAGGTTTTGAGAACACATTTAGGTTTTAGGTTTAGGTTTAGGTTTAGGTTATAGGTAAGTTATAGGTTATATCTATAAGGAATTGAGAATCGGTTATGGTTTAGGTTTAGGAAATCGGGTTCGGGTTCGGGATCGGGATTTCGTTTGGGTTTTCAAGTTTAGGTTTAGGTTTAGGTTAGGGAGTTGAGATTAGCATTAGGTGTAGGTTTAGTATTAGGGATTAGAGAACACATTAGGTTTTAAGCTTACGTTTAGGTTTAGGTTATAGGTTTAGGTTATAGGTAGGTTATAGGTTATAGTGTAGGAAGCGAGAATTGGTTAAGGTTTAGGTTTAGGAAATCGGGTTCGGGTTCGGGATCGGAGTTTTGCTTTGGGTTTTCAAGTTTAGGTTTAGGGTTAGGTTAGGGAGTTGAGATTAGCATTAGGTGTAGGTTTAGGTTTAGGGATTGGAGAACACATTTAGGCTTTAGGTTTAGGTTTAGGTTTAGGTTATAGGTAGGTTATAGGTTTTAATTTGTAGGAATTAAGGATAGGTTAAGATTTAGGTTTAGAAAATCGAGTTTAGGTTTGGGTTTTCAAGTTTAGGTTTAGGTTTAGGTTTAGGTTAGGGAGTTGATAATAGGATTAGGTGCGGGTTTAGGTTTAAGGATTTGAGAACACATTTAGGTTTAGGTTTAGGTTTAGGTTTTAGGTTTAAGTTATAGTTATAGGGGTGAGAATCGGTTATGGTTTAGGTTTAGAAATTGGGTTCGGGTTCGGGATCGGGTTTTGCTTTGGGTTTTCAAGTTTAGGTTTAGGTTTAGGTTAGGGAGTTGAGATTGGCATTAGGTGTAAGTTTAGGATTAGGGATTGGAGAACACATTTAGGTTTTAGGTTTACGTTTAGGTTTAGGTTATAAGTAGGTTATAGGTTATAGTTGTAGGGAATTGAGAATAGGTTAAGGTTTAGGTTTAGGAAATCGAGGTTTGGGTTCGGGATCGAGGTTTTGCTTTGGGTTTTCAAGTTTAGGTTTAAGTTTAGGTTAGGGAGTTGAGATTAACATTAGGTGTAGGTTTAGGTTTAGCGATTGGAGAACACATTTAGGTTTTAGGTTTAGGTTTAGGTTTAGGTTATAGGTAGGTTATAGGTTATAGTGTAGGGAATTGAGGATAGGTTAAGGTTTAGGTTTAGGAAATCGGGTTCGGGTTTGGGATCGGGTTTAGGTTTGGGTTTTCAAGTTTAGGTTTAGGTTTAGGTTAGGGAGTTGAGAATAGGATTAGGTGCGGGTTTAGGTTTAGGTATTTGAGAACACATTTAGGTTTTAGCTTTAGGTTTAGGTTTTAGGTTTAGGTTTACGTTTTAGGTTTAGGTTATAGCTATAGGGAATTGAAAATCTGTTATGGTTTAGGTTTAGAAATCGGGTTCGGGTTCGGGATCGGGTTTTGCTTTGGGTTTTCAAGTTTAAGTTTAAGTTTAGGTTAGGGAGTAGAGATTAGCATTAGGTGTAAGTTTAGGATTAGGGATTGGAGAACACATTTAGGTTTTAGGTTTACGTTTAGGTTTAGGTTATAGGTTTAGGTTATAGGTAGGTTATAGGTTATATATTGTAGGAAGGTGAGAATAGGTTAAGGTTTAAGTTTAGGAAATCGTGTTCGGGTTCGAGGATCGGGTTTTGCTTTAGGTTTTCAAGTTTAGGTTTAGGTTTAGGTTAGGGAGTTGAGATTAGTGTTACGTGTAGGTTTAAGTTTAGGGATTTGTGAACACATTTAGGTTTTAGGTTTAGGAAATGGTTTAGGTTTTAGGTTAAGGTTATAGGTAGGTTATAGGTTATAAATATAGGGAAGTGAGAATATAGGTTGAGGTTTAGGTTTAGGAAATCGGGTTCGAGTTCGGGATCGAGTTTTGGTTTGGGTTTTCAAGTTTAGGTTTAGGTTTAGGTTAGGGAGTTGAGATTAGCATTAGGTGTAGGTTTAAGATTAGGGATTGGAGAACACATTTAGGTTTTAGGTTTACGTTTAGGTTTAGGTTATAGGTTTAGGTTATGGCGGGTTATAGGTTATATTTGTAGAGGAATTGAGGATAGGTTAAGGTTTAGGTTTAGGAAATCGGGTTCGGGTTCGGGATCGGGTTTTGCTTTGAGTTTTCAAGTTTACGTTTAGGTTTAGGTTAAGGAGTTGAGACTAGGTTTAGGTTTAGGGATTTGAGAACACATTTAGGTTTTAGGTTTAGGGAATGGTTTAGGTTTTAGGTTATGGTTATAGGTAGGTTATAGGTTATAGGCTTATTGGGAATTGATAATAGGTTAAAGTTTAGGTCTAGAAATTTGGTTCGAGTTCGGGATTGGGTTTTGGTTTGGATTTTCAAGTTTAGGTTTAGGTTTAGGTTAGGGAGTTGAGAATAGGATTAGGTGTAGGTTTAGGTTTAGGGATTTGAGAACACATTTAGGTTTAAGTTTAGGTTTTAGGTTTAGGTTTAGGTTTTAGGTTAAGG
The DNA here is from genome assembly GCA_030180095.1 of Magnolia changhungtana. Classification (NCBI taxonomy): domain Eukaryota; kingdom Viridiplantae; phylum Streptophyta; class Magnoliopsida; order Magnoliales; family Magnoliaceae; genus Magnolia; species Magnolia changhungtana. The sequence goes on from JASAUF010000158.1 coordinate 735,482, forward strand.
TTATAGGTAGGTTATAGGTTATACTATAGGGAATTGAGAATTGGTTATGGTTTAGGTTTAGGAAATCGAGTTTGGGTTCGGGATCGGGTTTTGGTTTGGGTTTTCAAGTTTAGGTTTAGGTTTAGGTTAGGGAGTTGAGAATAGGATTAGGTGTAGGTTTAGGTTAAGGGATTAGGTTTAGGTTTAGGGATTTGAGAATACATTTAGGTTTTAAGTTTAGGTTTTAGGTTTAGGTGTAGGTTTAGGTTAAGGGATTTGAGAACACATTTAGGTTTAGGTTTAGGTTTAGGTTTAGGTTTTAGGTTTAGGTTTTAGGTTTAGCTTTTGTTCGAGGGCTTTCTGTGTCACGTAAGGGCGTCATCTTCTTTCAGTTGGGGAGCCTTTAGGTTTTCTCTTGTTTAATTCAGGGTTGGGGCGTCTTTGTAAATCATATGATAGGCGGCTTGAGGTGCTTCTTTTAACTCGCTCGATGGTCGCCCGAAGTGTCCTTTGTACAGTGTCCTTTCTATGGAATGAAGGTTTGGTTTTTTATAAAAAAAAAAAAAAAAAAAGGTTTAGGTTTAGGTTATAGGTAGGTTATAAGTTATAGTGTAGGGAATTGAGGATAGGTTAAGGTTTAGGTTTAGGAAATCGGGTTCGGGTTCGGGTTTAGGTTTGGGTTTTCAAGTTTAGGTTTAGGTTTAGGTTAGGGAGTTGAGATTAGGATTTGGTGTATGTTTAGGTTTAGGGATTTGAGACCACATTTAGGTTTTAGGTTTTAGGTTTAGGAAATGGTTTAGGTTTTAGGTTAAGGTTATAGGTAGGTTATAGGTTATGGTATAGGGAATTAAGAATAGGTTAAGGTTTAGGTTTAGGAAATCGGGTTCGGGTTCGGGATCGGGTTTTGGTTTAGGTTTTCAAGTTTAGGTTTAGGTTTAGGTTGGGGAGTTGAGATTAGCATTAGGTGGAGGTTTAGGATTAGGGATTGGAGAACACATTTAGGTTTTAGCACGTTTAGGTTTAGGTTATAGGTTTAGGTTATAGGTAGGTTATAGGTTATTCTTTGTAAGGAATTGAGGATAGAGTTAAGGTTTCGGTTTAGTAAATCGGGTTCGGGTTCGGGATTGAGTTTAGGTTTGGGTTTTCAAGTTTAGGTTTAGGTTTAGGTTAGGGAGTTGAGACTAGGATTAGATATAGGTTTAGGTTTAAGGATTTGAGAACACATTTAGGTTTTAGGTTTTGGAAATGGTTTAGGTTTTAGGTTAAGGTTATAGGTAGGTTATAGGTTATAGGTATAGGGTGAGAATAGGTTAAGGTTCGAGGTTTAGGAAATCGGGTTCATGTTTGGGATCGGAGTTTTGGTTTGGGTTTTCAAGTTTAGGTTTAGGTTTAGGTTACTGAGTTGAGAATAGGATTAGGTGTAGGTTTAGTTTTAGGGATTTGAGAACACATTTAGGTTTTAGGTTTAGGTTTTAGTTTAGGTTTATGTTTTAGGTTTAAGTTATAGATTGGTTATAGGTTATAGCTATAAGGAATTGAGAATCGGTTATGGATTAGGTTTAGGAAATCGGGTTCGGGTTTGGGATCGGGTTTTAGCTTGGGTTTTCAAGTTTAGGTTTAGGTTAGGGAGTTGAGAATAGGATTAGGTGTAGGTTTAGGTTTAGGTATTTAAGAACACATTTAGGTTTAGGTTTAGGAAATGGTTTAGGTTTTAGGTTAAGGTTATAGGTAGGTTATAGGTTATGGTATAGGAAGTGAGAATAGGTTAAGGTTTAGATTTAGGAAATCGGGTTCGGGTTAGGGATCGAGTTTTGGTTTGGGTTTTCAAGTTTAAATTTAGGTTTAGGTTAGGGAATTGAGAATAGGATTAGGTGTAGGTTTAGTTTTAGGGATTTGAGAACACGATTACTAGGTTTAGGTTTAGGTTTTAGGTTTAGGTTTAAGTTTAGGTTTAGGTTATAGGTAGGTTATAGGTTATATTTATAGGGGTGAGAATCGGTAACCTGCCATGGTTTAGGTTTAGAAATTGGGTTTGGGTTTGGGATCGGGTTTTGGTTTGGGTTTCCAAGTTTAGGTTTAGTTTAGGGAGTTGAGAATAGGATTAGGTGTAGGTTTTGGTTTAGGGATTTGAGAACACATTTAGGTTTTAGGTTTAGGTTTAAGTTTAGGTTTTAGTTTTAGGTTTAGGTTTTAGGTTTAGGTTATAGGTAGGTTATAGGTTATAACTATAGGGAAGTGAGGATAGGTTATGGTTTAGGTTTAGGAAATCGGGTTCGGGTTTGGGATTGGGTTTTGTTTGGGTTTTCAAGTTTAGGTTTAGGTTTAGGTTAGGGAGTTGAGATTAGGATTAGGTGTAGGTTTAGGTTTAGGGATTTGAGAGCAAATTTCGGTTTTAGGTTTAGGTTTAGGTTTAGGTTTTAGGTTAAGGAGTTGAGATTAGCATTAGGTGTAGGTTTAGGATTAGGGATTGGTGAACACATTTAGGTTTTAGGTTTACGTTTAGGTTTAGGTTTTAGGTTATATATAGTTGTAGGGAATTGAGTATAGGTTAAGGTTTAGGTTTAGGAAATCGCGTTCGAGTTCGGGATCGGGTTTTGCTTTGGGTTTTCAAGTTTTGGTTTAGGTTTAGGTTGGGAGTTGAGATTAGGATTAGGTGTAGGTTTAGGTTTAGGGATTTGAGAACACATTTAGGTTTTAGGTTTAGGAAATGGTTTAGGTTTTAAGTTAAGGTTATAAATGGGTTATAAGTTATAGCTATAAGGAATTGAGAATAGTTTAAGGTTTAGGTTTAGGAAATCGGGTTCGGGTTCGGGATCGGGTTTTGGTTTGGGTTTTCAAGTTTATGTTTAGGTTTAGGTTAAGGAGTTGAGAATAGGATTGGGTGTAGGTTTAGTTTCAAGGATTTGAGAACACAGTTAGGTTTTAGGTTTAGGTTATAGGTAGGTTATATAAGGTTATAGGCAGGGAATTAAGAATCGGTTATGGTTTAGGTTTAGGAAATCGGGTTCGGGTTTGGGATCGGGTTTTGGTTTGGGTTTTCAAGTTTAGGTTTAGGTTAGGGAGTTGAGAATAGGATTAGGTGTAGGTTTAGGTTTAGGGATTTGAGAACACATTTAGGTTTAGGTTTAGGTTTAGGTTTAGGTTTTAGTTTTATGTTTAGGTTTTAGGTTTAGGTTATAGGTAGGTTATAGGTTATAGCTATAGGAATTGAGAAATGGTTATGGTTTAGGTTTAGGAAATTAGGTTAGAGTTTGGGATTGGGTTTTGGTTTGGGTTTTCAAGTTTAGGTTTAGGTTTAGGTTAAGGAGTTGAGATTAAGATTAGGTGTAGGTTTAGGTTTAGGGATTTGAGAACACATTTAGGTTTTAGGTTTTGTTTAGGTTTAGGTTTAGGTTTTAGGTTAGGGAGTTAAGATTAGCATTAGGTGTAGGTTTAGGATTAGGGATTGGTGAACAGATTCAGGTTTTAGGTTTACATTTAGGTTTAGGTTTTAGGTTATATATAGTTGTAGGGAATTGAGTATAGGTTAAGGTTTGTGTTTAGGAAATCGGGTTCAGGTTTTGCTTTTGGTTTTCAGAGTTTAGGTTTAGGTTTAGGTTAGGGAGTTGAGATTAGGATTAGGTGTAGGTTTAGGTTTAGAGATTTAAGAACACATTTAGGTTTTAGGTTTAGAAAATGGTTTAGGTTTTAGGTTAAGGTTTTTTTTTTATTTAGTATATATATTTTTTCAACAAGAAACTTGTATTTCATAAACCAAACCTAATATACAGCCATTCAAGAGGGTCCCTACAAAAGAAGGTGACCACACCTATCGTGTAAACATAAAGAAATAAAAACCGAAAACTCCCTCCACCTGGGACGACAACCAACCAAAGCAGAAATAACGGTGAGAAATTAACCAAGTCCGCAGTTCCGAATAGCGCCGAGATCGGCCTTGTCGAGGAAAAGAAGGCCCCTCAATACCCGAGGGAGGCCAGAGATGGAGGAGAAGAAAGACGTGCTTTTCAATGAGCTTCCCAGGTTGGCCATCCCATCTGTCGGCCCATTCCCTTCTCTACAAACATGACTGAAGGAGACTTGCACATTCGAAGAAAGACTCTGAATTCTGGAAAACCAATATTTTCACTTCCATCCCGGTTAAGAAGGGCCCTGCAAGAACTCCACCACCAACTGGGAGTCCGATTCCACGAGGATGTTCTTCAGCCCGTGCTGGAAACAATGGACGAGGCCATCATGGACCACCCTCAATTCGGCCCTGGTGTTGGACGCAACCCCATACCTTGCACAAAAAGCAAACAGGACATCTCCCTTATCTCCTCTGCAAACACCCCCTCCACCAGCCATACCGGGGTTGCCACGGGATGACCCGTCCACATTAAGCTTCACCCACCTGAGGGGATGCTTTTTCTAAAACACCACTTGGGCACACTCTAAAGGCCGCAGCTGAGTGTGAATACCCATGGCCCTCAGGGCCCTGCTATGGTGAAAACCACGAGAACGAGAGCAGGGATACCACGTCCTGATAATCCAAGCGACCCAACCCACGGTTCAGCCAATAACTGAAGCCGAACTCACACTGGAGTTATCGAACCTGACAGCATTCCTAGCCATTCACAGCTCCCAAAGGATGAAACAGGGAACTATAGCATGAAGAGGGGCCGAAGGCGCCTGACCCGAACTAGAGTCCCACCAATTGTTGAGACGCTCCACCATAGAAACTCCATTGGGCTGGGGGACGTCGTAAATCCTGACGAAGTGGCACTAGACTTCAGCCGCACAGGTGCTTTGCAGGAAGATGTGATCCACTGATTCAGTTGAGGGAGAGCTATTCTGATCCTCTATGCTTGTACTCGCACGGACGCAAGATGAACCCCACGGGATTGGACGACCACGTCGACTGGCACCACTCCCTTGATGATACACCAGACAAACAAGGAGATTTTCGGAGGGATTTTTATGTCCCAGATTTTCCCTCCCCACCTGGTCTGAGAGCTGCGAACACAGGACAACTCCCAAGTAGAAGAAATCGAGAAATCACCATTCTTGGAGTGGGGCCAAAAAGGCACTTCCAGATCATCAGTAAGACACTGACCCCCATGGAAGATGAAAGCAGAATCTTATTGAGAGAGGAGCGTGAGCACCACTAAAGGAGGCAGTGGCCCCATGTTCCCCAGGAAGTCACGCACCTGGAGATTGGACAGCTGAGGCGGAACAGCAGCAGGGATTCTGTCCACCAGGGGGCCGAGGCCCGACCAATTCGATGTCCACAAATTCAACCGACCTTCCCCGATGTACCATTGGGTCGAAGCAGCCACGGAGGCCAGAAGAGGGCTGGTACGCTTCTAGAGCAAGGACGTCACAGCCGCCGGAACAATAGACCCTAAGGCTTGGATATCTCTGGAATATTTAGCCTCCATAACCTTTCCCCACGGACCCTTATCAGCTCTATGTATGATGAGACAAGCCATCTTCAGCCGAAAAGCATGCATGATATCTTTAAGCCTCCTGATTCCCAGACCTCCTTCGATCTTGGGCAAACAAATATGATTCCAGCTACGCCAATGAAGATTCTTCCTATCCTCTCCTGACCCAGATGAAATCAGCAAAAATATTTTCCAAATTCTAAAAATATGAACGATGGGACATGAGTAGCAGCCAACGTGTGAATCGGGATGGTAGTGAGAATGTGACTGACGAGGGTGGCTTTGCCTACCATGGATAGGAACCTCGCTTTCCAACCTCTGACGCGACTTTTCACCTTATCAACAATACCTAGAAAGGCATCCCTCTTCCTCCGACCCACCGAGATAGGGACCCTAAGGTAAGAGAAACCTTCCACATGACCCTCACATCCCCAACTCCCTATGGATGCTAGCAATCCTCGCCGGAGCCAAATTTTCAGCATGAAGAAAAACACTTTTCTAGACGTTAACTTTTAGACCCGAGACCTGCTGGAAACGAGCCAAGAAGTACTTGATCGCTCTAATAGAGCGGATGCCCCCATTCAAGAAAGGGAGCGTGTCATCCACAAACAAAAGGTGGGACACGACGAAATTTCCCCGATGCCAGCTGAAAGGCAACCAGGAATCTCCGCAAACATTCTCTGAACTCCTTTACTGAGAGCCTCGGACGCCAGAATAAACAGGAAGGGGGAGAGCGGATCCCCTTGGCAGAGACCACACGTGGACTTGAAAAAGCCTCCCACCTCCCCATTGACCAACATCGAGAACCAGCAATTGCTCCAGCACCGCTCCACAATGGAAATCCAGGGGGCCTAAAAACTAAACTTGTGGAGAACTCGTTCGAGGAAGAACCACTCCACTCTATCGTAGGCTTTTTCCATGTCCAGCTTCACTATGATGTTGCCTCCCCTCACTTTTCTGTTAAGGTCTCTGAGAAGTTCTTGCGTGAGGGCGATGTTTTCGGCAATGGATCGACCTTGAATAAACGCCCCTTGCTCAAGGGAGATCATGGACGAAATTAGCTCACTCAGCCGAGTAGCGACAATCTTGGCAAGGATCTTATAAATAATGTTGCAAAGGCTAATGGGTCTGAAATCGGCAAAGGCTATTGGAGCTTCTTTCTTAGGGATGAGAGCGATGAGGGAGGACGTGAAGGCCCTTGGGAGAGGGATACCCTAGAAGAAAGCTGTAGCTGCCCTGTGAAAATCGTGGGAGACAATCTCCCAACAACCTGCAAAGAAAGCACCCGAAAAGCCGTCTGGCCCAGCCGCACTATCCCGAGGGACCGACAAGATAACTTGATGAACCTCAGAAATAGACGGAGGAGCCAGCAACCGAGCGTTATCTACCTCTGAGACAACAGAAGGAATAGATTCCAGAAGGTCCTCTCCTTGCTTAACAGCCCCCGTTGAGAAAAGAGAGTGGAAATGACGAATAGCGCCGTTGATGATAGCCTCCTGCGTAAAAACAGTTTGGCCTGAATCGAGACGAATTACAGAGATTACCGCTTTCCTGGACCTAGATGTGGCCGACGCATGGAAGAAAACGGTGTTCCGATCCCCCACTTGAAGCAAGTTGTTCCTGGCTTTTTGCTTCCAGAAAGACTCTTCCAAATGTGAAAGCGAGGATCTGGCCTCGATAACTTCTTGTTGAAGAGCCCCAACGAAAGACTCCTCCGAAGCATTTTGGAGTCTATCCTCTAAGTTCTGAAGGGACAGCGCTGCTTACTTAACAGCTGAGAAGATATTGCCAAAGTGTTCACGATTCCAAAGCTTCAGACGAGATTTGATAGCCTTCATCTTAATGACAATATTTTGCATAGGATGCAGATAGGAGACCGAGACCCATGCCTCACTAATCGTGGGCAAAAACCCCTCATGCTGGAGCCACATGTTTAGGAATCTAAACTGTTTTGGCCCTGCAAAGTTACTCGAGGGAAAGACTAATAATAGAGGCGCATGGTCGAAATTATGGCGAGGAAGATGGTGTACCTGAAAAGATGAGAAGGCATTGCTCCATGCAGAATTAGTTAGCACCCGATCCAACTTGGCCCATACCCTGGCAGCTCCAGATTGGTTGTTCAACCATGTGAATTTATTACCCTAGTATCCAGCATCCTGAAGACCCGCCCAATTGATGGCCTCAACAAAATCCCTAGAGCTGGCGCTATCAAATCTCCCTCTGCTTCTTCTTTTTGCTACTTCACAAACCAAGTAGGTTATAGGTTATAGCTATAGGGAATTGAGAATAAGTTAAGGTTTAGGTTTAGGAAATCGGGTTCGTGTTCTCAGCATCGGGTTTTAGTTTGGGTTTTCAAGTTTAGATTTAGGTTTAGGTTAGGGAGTTGAGAATAGATTAGGTGTAGGTTTAGGTTTAGGAATTTGAGAACACATTTAGGTTTTAGGTTTAGGTTTAGGTTTAGGTTTTAGTTTTAGGTTTAGGTTTAGGTTTAGGTTATAGGTAGGTTATAGGTTATAGCAATAAGGAATTGAGAATCGGTTATGGTTTAGGTTTAGTAAATCGGGTTCGGGTTTGGGATCGAGGTTTTGGTTTGGGTTTTCAAGTTTAGGTTTAGGTTAGGTAGTTGAGAATAGGATTAGGTGTAGGTTTGGGTTTAGGGATTTGAGAACACATTTAGGTTTTGGTTTAGGTTTAGGTTTAGGTTTTAGGTTTAGGTTTAGGTTTTTGGTTTAGGTTATAGTGTATGTTATAGGTTATAATATATAGGGAGTGAGAATCGGTTATGGTTTAGGTTTAGGAAATCGGGTTCGGGTTCTGGATCGGGTTTTGGTTTGGGTTTTCAAGTTTAGGTTTAGGTTTAGGTTAGGGAGATGAGATTAGGATTATGTCTAGGTTTAGGTTTAGGGATTTGAGAACACATTTAGGTTTTAGGTTTAGGCTTAGGTTTAGGTTTAGGTTTTAGGTTTGGGTTATAGGTTTAGGTTATAGGTTTAGGGTGCGGTTTAGGTTAAGGGTGTGGTCCCTACAAATACAGATATAAACGCGGCTGTCTAAATGGCTAGGCCCCTCCAATGTTATCCATAGGAAATGGACAGCTTCATCATGGTCATAATAACAGTTTCCAACTTCCAGGGGCCCCCGCTCAACATCCAGATAGCTCCGACGCACATCCGGGTCTACTCTATTAATTTCAAGCAAATACATAAACACGGCTTGTCCAAATGGCCAGGCCCATCCAATGTTGTCCATAGGAAATGGATAGCTTCGTCATGGTCATAACAATGGTTCCCACCTTCCAAGGACCCCCGCTCAACATCCGGATAGCTCCGACGCACATCCGGGTCTGCTCTATTAATTTTGAGCAAATACATAAACACGGCCTGTCCAAATGGCCAGGCCCCTCCAATGTTGTCCATAGGAAATGGACAGCTTCGTCATGGTCATAACAGCGGTTTCCACCTTCCAGGGACCCCCGCTCAACATCTGGATAGCTCCGACGCACATCCAGGTCTGCTCTATTAATTTCGAGCAAATACATAAACACGGCCTGTCCAAATGGCCTGGCCCCTCCAATGCTATCCATAGGAAATGGACAGCTTCATCATGGTCATAACAGCGGTTCCCACCTTCCAAGGATCCCCGCTTAACATCCGGATAGCTTCGACGCACATCCGGGTCTGCTATATTAATTTCAAGCAAATACATAAACACGACCTGTCCAAATGTTCAGGCCCCTCCAATGCTGTCCATAAAAAATAACTTAATCGTAAATGAAATTTTATAAAATAAATTTTAATTTACTAAAATTTACCTGAAGGCGCTGACGGATGAGCTGCCACACATCATTTGTCATGTCTACCCAACGGGGGGTGGTGGCGGGGATCAGAGATCGGCATAAGGCACCGACCTCCGACGTAAACAAGCTAGCATTGTTCCCAACAGGTCTAATACAGTCCTGTGGGAACTATACCGTCACCCTACCCTCACGCGTAAGTCGCTCTAAAAGCAACCCACGCGTGGGTCCATGTCCTTGTCGGTTGGTTGACGACGCTGCTGCAAAAGAAATATGTAAGTCTAAACATAAACAGAAGTCATTAAAAAAATATATGTCTAGACTTACATGTTGTGCCCGGTGTATGTGCGACTGAGGGATCAGACTCCTGCGATGCAATATGTGACGGCGATGCTGGCTCCGTCGCATCATGGGTAGAAGGGGTAGATCTAGTGCGCAAATGACGTGGTCTCCCACCTGGTGTCATCACTGAATATGTGCGAGCTACGGACTTATAAATTTAAACAATGTCAATACAAGTGGAATATACTAAAACATTATACAAGTAGGGTTATACGGTATAATGCATTTGTGCTTATGCTTAGAGAGATTATTAAAATATGATTAGACCATTACACTATAATGCAAGCAAAATATAATAAAACCGTAAACTTTAATCTATAACCCTTGGAAATTCCATTACACATTGTCATTACACTATAATGCATTTGTGTTTTTCTTTTTTCTTTTTTTTACTTTACATGCATGCATGTGGCTCACCTAAAGACTAGACTAACAGATTTTTGGAACATGGTCATCTGATGAATGATGAGGATTTTGCACATGTGAGACTGATGGGGCCTTTGAGAGAGTAAGTTCCAAAATCCTACTATCAAAGAGGCATCACTCTGTTCATCACCAAGACACCATTTTCTTTCTTAACGTCATGTGGAATCTCTGGTGAGTGTAAGGTCCAGAGTTATACTCTTAGGAGAGCCATCAAACTTTTCGCTAACAAGAAGGCATTTGCTTATTTAAACATCATATGGACCATGTAACGAAGCTACAATATCAATTTAGATAATGTATGGGATAAGCAAGTGCATTTTTTTCCATTGGGGTGAATTGACAAAAGTATCCTTGAGAATAGGAGTGTGAAGGTACCATATTAGTTACTTCATGCAATAACTGAATGAGATGATGGATCCACCTAAGCAACACTAGGGATCAACATGTACGTGTGCTACCAAAAGTAGAATATATTGACTGACATTAAAGCTTAATCCAATTTTATGGACGGCACATGGTTCAATCTAAACTTAATTATGAAAAGTACAACAAAAAAAGAGGAAGAAACACACAAAAAATAAACAAATAAATGAAAATCAACGTTTACCAACATGTAGAAAATATTTACAAAAAGCAAACATAAAACCTCTAAGCATTGCCTCAACTAATTTTGGTAGCAAATGCAAAACCTATGCCACATATAGCAGCAACTCAAATTGGATTCAAATACAGATTGGCACGAAACAATACATGATAATCAATGAATCACATAGCACGAACTATTGAAGCTAAGATCAATCACAAATCAATGAAAAGAAATCTTGCTCAGACCAAAAGGGGGTAGTTCTCAAGGGGATCAGTCAAGGAAGATTCCAGAATTCCTATATGGTAAACTAAATTAACAGGTGAATTTTTTGCTCCTAGATCATCACATCACATGCCAAAGATCCTGGCTGCTTGTGAAAAAAAAAAGATATAAAATTCATCTTTCCAACATAAACAAGTAACAAAATTCAAATCAAAAGCAAGTATGTTGCAAGACCACTTTCAAAGTATAAAAGCATTCCTAGTCAAATCTCTCATGTGTATGTGGATTGCTAAACCACTAGCCTTTCCTATCCACAACATTCTCAAGAATCAAAACAGAGTTGCTTCAATGCAGATAACCTCAGCAATGTGCAACTCTTTAGATGTTAATCAAAAGAAACATCAGTAGATTTAACACTAGGACAAGCGAGTAAGGTTTTCAGGTAAGGATGTCATACTTGGGCACACAAAGAAACGGTGTTCTTCTGCTGAGTTGCCTCAAATGCAAAGTGTGGGCCCACCGGATGAACAGCCTAGGATCCAGAAATGTGGGACCACCAATACATTTACCACCCAAACAGAAAACATTACTCAATTCCATCAGCTCATTTCATATTTTCATACAAAATCCAGCATTTTCTACGCACGTTTCAGATTTTTCCCTCAAAACAAATGGAAATCACAAATTTCATTACCAGATCACATCAAATCCGCTCATTTCAGACCACAACACGAATCCAATCGTCCAGATCTCACCGCCAGTAGAGACAGAGACCACCACAAATGAAACCAAATCCATGCATTTCATGAAGAAAACGAATCTAAAATAGAAAATCCAAATCCCTAACTCAAAATCCCCCCCTTTAATCCAAAAATTGCACCAATTCAATCAAAACAACACACATCAAAATCTAGAAATCACCAACAAAAGCTCGAAAATTTGAATCCAGAAATCAACAAGAAATGCTAGGAAATCCAATACGATCGAAAATCAGACAGAAACGAGGAGAAATCTACCTCAAATCAAAGAGATCTGCTTTGCCTTGTCCGAGGAGATGCAAGAATTTCGAAGCGTCTATCAGGGAGAGAGAGAGAGAGAGAGAGAGAGAGAGAGAGATCCCTATTTTGGGGTTTTTTTTGGGCCGGCTTCTCTTTTGAGAGCGTGCCCAAATTTTGGGTTGTTTCTGGTATGGCTCTGTGGGCCCCACCATGATGCGTGTCAAACATCTACCCCATCAGTCAGATGCATCATCCCATGGTGGGCCCAGGGATTAAAAATCAATTAAATCTATGACTTGTGTGGGCCACACCACATACAAAAGTTGAGAGGGGTTACCCTCCATTGAAACATGAGTTATGTTTTTTGGGGCCCACAGAGATGTGGTCCACAAATCCAGCCCATCCATTATATGTGTGCCAATTTGATGAGGGGTCATACCAAGTTTCAGACACATCCAAATTTCAGGTGGGGCCCACTAAGTGCTTTTATATGTTTTAGGCGTGTCTTCACGTGATTTTAGATGGTATGGCCCACCGGAGTTCCGTATACGGCTGATTTTTGGGATATCCCATAATTTAAAGGGGACTCATCAAATGCATGGTGTTGATGTTTGACACACATCATTGGGATTTAAAAATGAAATTAAGATTAATAATATCAAATATTATTGGGAATTTGGTGGATGTTGTAAGGTATGGACATATCACATGGCAATACAAATCTCAGGCGGACCACACCATTAAAAACTTCCTAGGGTCCAATGTAAGGTTTATTTGTCACGATTAATGAATAGATCAAGCTAGTTTTTGTTTTCTCCCATCATCTGGGCTTGTATGACCAAATCAACAGATTGGATGTCAAATAAAAGTACAGTGGGCCTTAGGAGGGTTTTAATGGTGGATATCCAATCAAGCCGTAAGCCATTTTATCAGATAATATTATGTGTTGAAACGAAAAAATGAAGACTATTCAAAGATCAAATGGACCACACCATAGGAAACAGTGTAAATTTAACTTCTACGGTTCAAAAATTTTTGCGGCTACAGAAGTTTTGGATCCAGCTTATATTTATTTTGTACCTTCATCCAGGTATGTATGATCTTATGAACAGGTGACAAATCACTTTAGGCCTAGCTAGGTTTCAACTGCGAAAATCATTATTCCAACTTTTTCATGTGGTATGATCCACTTTAGCCTTGTATATGCTTCAATTTTGAACTCGACCCTTTAAATGAGTTGGAAAAACGGATGAACGGCATGGAAAAACCAAATGAATTCATAGTGGGCCAACTGAGTTTATGATAAGAGCTTGCTTAGTAACTCAGTAGTCCATATGACCTTTGAATAAGTTGGATAAAATCCCAGTGAAAATTTTTAGGGACCTACCGTCAAAAGGTGGAGATTTATATCCCTCTCATTTTTGGTATCAAGCCCTAATATGATCTGTAAAAATGGATGGACGGCATGGATGAAACACATACATCATGGTGGGACCCACGGAGCACCGACCACCAGCCACGGGACTTGTGTCAGGGGGAGTAGCCAATTCGTTTCTCTCTTGGACGCCCTAATGAAGTCACCAAGTTTAAAATCCTCCTTATTTGTTCCCTTTATTTGTGGTGTGGTTCATTTAATTAATTTTTGAAACACTGAACCATTTTTCGGATAATTCTCTAAAATGATCTCGAAAAATGGATGAACAATGTGGGTTGATCCTGAATTTTTTTTCAATCTCCACATCTGGAGACCTGCCACACCTGACCTGTCACCAATTTTTTTTTATTTTTAATTATCGCATCTTAATATTCCTAAAATTTTAGCCCTCAATTTCAGTGTTTCACTAGTAAGTGTACGCCTGTCCATTCCTTTTTTTTTGTTCTTTCTTTCTTCTTTGGAAGCTTGATCCTGCTCCTATAGGCATATGCTTATGATGCTTAACGACCGAGTTCAATTCCCTCCATGTGGATTTTTTTATGCACGTGGTTTTCATGCATCTGCAGGGAATGGTCTCGCCTTAAAGGGATGGCGACACCCTGTCATATATATATATATATATATATATATATATATATATATATATATATATATATATATATATATATATATATATATATATATATATATATATAACTTCCCAAAACCCATCATGAGTTTGGGTGAATAGCTTTGGTCGTGGGTTTGCTCCCCATAGACAAGAGTGTGATTCCCCTCCCCGTGGATTACCTATCACGAGTTGGGGCGAATGACTTTTGTCATGGGTTTGCTCCTTACAGACACGAGTTTGATTCCCCTCCCCGTGGATTACATGAAGGGCGCAGGAGGAAATGGTAATGTACTGGAGGATATGTTACTCCATGGATTCACAGATAAAGGGCCGCCATCATCTTCTAGTAAAGGATTCCAAATGGAGGAGGTGGGCCACCATCTGCCTAGCAAGGAGCCCGGTTTACATACAGATGAGGGTGTAGGAGATGTTAATGGATGAGAGAGTACATCATTCAATACATCAAATGGGAAAGGATCCCAACCGTTGCCTAGTACAGGAAGTGAAGTTGACAAGGTGGGTCATCATCTGCAGATCGAAGAACTTGGGTCACAAGGAGAAACCACAAACGGTGTGGTAGCACAGCCAAGGAAATGTTCCCAATCTGGCCAACAAAGGCATTGGATGAAAGGGGGTAGTCGATCCCAACCATTGATTTGTTTCAAGTGTGGGAAGGTTGGACACTCGAAGAAAGACTGCACCAACTAGACAAATATGGACTTTCACATACATCCCCATAAGTAAAAAGTGGGCCACCCATCAAAATCACCTGTGGCAAATCAGGTTGGTCCCCTCAATGGGTGGGTCGCATCGTTGAAATCAATCGAAAGCCAATGGTCCTACTCAATGCAGGTGTGTTACTCACCTAGTGAGTCAATGGACCAAATTTTGATGACATGAAATGATCATGGTGCGACCCATATTTTGTGCGGCTGGGAAGTCTTACCAGCATGATATATTGGCATGAAAGGTGGTGGGCCCTTATGTGATCTTTTCTCATGTTTATGGTCTATATCTATGTATGAAAGATGACTAAGCATGCTGTTAGTTTATTTACATGTATGTGTATAGATTAATAGATATTTTACCTGTTTAAAAAAAATAAAAAATTAAAAAATGTACCAAACCCAAAAAAATAGATTTTGGCTACACAGACATCTAGATGAATCTCAATCATGCATCATATAGTTTTTTTTTTCATCAAAAAGGCTAAGAGGGGCAATTATAGATGGAATTTGACCTTCTCCATACCTAACCTTGAGACAAGCTCGACAAAGAATGCCATTGCTAGAATGGAAAACCGAGCAATCCATCTTACCTGATCAAGACATTCGGAAATTGTGACATATTGAAGTTGGTGTTAAAGCTCAATGGGCACAGCGTGATGCATGTATTTTATCCACACCATCCAATCAAAATTTCAGCTAATTTTAGAGCACAAGCTCAAAATGAAGAAAATCTATGGGATCCATGGAATGCTTACCCTTGAAAACTTCTAAACATCAAAGAAAATTTTTTGAACAATCTTCATCTCCATCCTTGGATTTCCTCTTAGAAGAAGATGCCTTAGAGCAACAATTTGCTTTCATTTACAAGAGCCTAGAAGTACTTGCTAGGCGCTTTTTTTTTTTTTTTTTTTTTTTTTTTTTTTTTTGTTGGAAGGTATAATCTCAACAAATGATTCAAGAAGACTTTTGGATCAGTCGATAATCTTCACTAGAGTTTGCAAGAATGAAGTCAAATCAGCACTATATATAACACGATGATCTGCAATAACATTCACCTGCAAGCATTCACAGTCTGGCTTACATTAAAACATACGCCTCATTTGTACAAACTCTGGTCAAAATTGTGACCCAACTTATTGACACCCTAAGAACGTAAGATTAGTAAGTTTTGTGGGGCCCATCATGATATGTGTCAAACATAACCACCGTGCATTTGATGTGTCCCCTTTAGCTTATGAGATATCGCGCAAATCATCCATATACAAAACTCAGATTGGGCTATACCATCTAAAACCATGTGAAGACATCCTAAAAATTATAAAAGCACTTGGTGGGGCCCACATGAGTTTTGAATGCGGCAGAAACTGGGTTTGACCCTTCATCCAAGTGGGACACCTAATGTTTGTGTTTTCTCTTTAGTCATATCTTTTTAATATTATGAACAGGTTGGATGACAAATAAATATCACTGTGGGGCCCAAGGAAGGTATCAACGGTGGAAATCATTATTCCACATTGTTTTGTGTGGCATGGTCCACTTGAGTTTTGGACTTATCGAAAAGTTGGGATCAACCCACACCGTTCATCCATTTTTCGAGATCATTTTAGAGATGTATCCAAAAATGAATCATATCCAAAGATTAAATGGATCGCACCAAAAATAAGGGTAACAGATTGGCTCCTTCCCCTAACACTAGCCATATGGTTGGTGGTTGGTGCTCTATGAGTTCCACCATGATGTATGTGTTTAATCCATGCTGTCCATCTATTTTTAAAGATCATCTTACGGCATGGGCAATAAAAGTTTTTGGCTGCTGGTTAATGTTATGATGTGAGATAAAAAATCTCGAGTAGGCTATAACGCTAGGAAATGTACAATCACCTACCATTGCAACCAATTACATACATCTAGACGGGCCCCATGGTAAGGGCCATCACTACCCAATCCGAGTCTCAGATTAAGCTGATGTTTGTGTTTAATCCATGTTGTCCATCTATTTTTAAAGGTCATCTTATGACATGAGACAAAAAAATGAGGCATGTACCAATTTGAAATGGACCACATTACAAGAAATAGTGTTGAATGAGCATCAACCATTTAAAACATTCTGGGGGCCATAAAAGTTTTGGATCAAGATGATTTTTGTTTTTCCCCTTCATCTAGGCCTGTATGACCTAATAAACAGATTGGATGTTAAATAAACAGTACAGTGGGCCTTATGAGGATTTTAATGATGGATATCCAATCACTATTGTTTTCATGTGGTGTGGTCCACTTGATATTTATATACCTCTTTTTTAACTTTTGAACAGGTTAGATTTCAAATAAAAATTATGGTGGGCCTTAGGATAGTTTCAATGGTGGGAATCACTCTCTCCAGTGTTTTCGGTGGTGAGGTCCATTACATGTTTTTATCTGCCTCATTCTTTAGGTCACGCCCTAAAATAATATCTCAAAATGGATGGACGGTGTAGATACAACACATACATCATAGTGGGCCCCACAGAAATCGGTGACGTCACTTTAGTAGCCAACTCGCTACTCAACCTGTATCCAATCCGCGTCCAGCGTCCAGCAGAGAACCTCTGCTCTCTCTCTCGCCCTAATTCTCTCTCTCTCTCTCTCTCTCTCTCTCTCTCTCTATCTCGTCGCAAGAGCTAATCCGCATTCACCTCTCTCTCTCTCTCGCCCTAATCCTCTCCCTCTCTCTCTCTCTCTCTCAACCCGTCGCATGCTAATACGCGTCCCCCCTCTCTCTCTCTCTCTCTCGCCCTCCCTAACCTCATTTAGGTTTTTTTGATCCACGAATGCCCCGCCACGCACGCCCTCGCTCTCTCTCTGAAGCTTGGTTGACAGTGGATTTGTCGAACATGAGGTATCTCTCTCTCTCTCTCTCTCAATGCCAATTTAGGAATTTGGGGTTTTAGTAATTTATGGATTTTTTATTTGATGTGGATCCTCATTTTAGGATTTGGGGATTTTATGGTTTACAGATTTGAATATGGACCTCGAATTAGGGTTTTTCTGATTTTACAAATTCGGGATTTGAGGATTTTGGGGATCTAAGGATCCAACCAGAATTAGGGATTTCTGATTTTACAAATTAAGGATTTCTGATTTTACAAATTAGGGATTTCTGATTTCCACCATGTCTTTTGATGAATAATGCATTCATCTTAATTTTAAAATTGTGAGGTTGCTGTTTTGTTTATGAGTTGCTTATGCCGTGCTCTCTCTTAATGCTTGGATAATTCAAGAAGAGAATGAGGTTCACTTTCTACTGAAGAAGCTAAACTTTGATTTGGAAAAGAAACTTAGTTGAACGGTTTTAAGGCGAACGGTTCGAAGCCATTCTAAATTTAGAAAAAGGGATGGTGTGGATTTCTCACCTCTCATATGGCCCACTTGAGTTTTGGATCCACCTCATTTTTGGTCTCATGTGCTAAAATATCTCTCAAAATGGATGAACGGTGTAGATTTCTCACAAAAATTACGGTGAGCCCCACTGGGCATCCCAGCGTGTGGACCACAAACCATAACAGTAAAATGCATTGATGGTGTGTTTGAATTTTCATATTTGAGATTGGGCAGAATGGTCATGTAGGCAGATTGCCATTGAGCTTGTTTCTTGACCTATAAGGAACAATCTCAATGGTAATTAGAGGTTGCCTCAGCAGAAAACCCTCTCTGCCAATATTTAGTGGCAATTTGAAAAAATGTTGTTAGACCAATTGAAAAGAACAACGAAAAAAAAAATCTTGTCTGTCATTGACTTGGCCAAATTGAAAAGAGAAGCTACTGAATTCTCATACCCTGGCTAGACCAATTTATTCTTGGATTCTGTGTTATGATTCTTATACATTGGGTATTGATATTATCTTTATTACTTTGTTTAATACCATTTAAAAAAAAAAAAAAATTGGTTTGAAAGGATGGATTTTCTAAATGTAATCTATCTATACAAAATGGCATGCTTGCTTCTACTGTAAAGCCTTCTGCCTTCTGCCTTCTACCTTCAAGCCCATACCTGCTGTCTTTTCTTTTTCTACATAAACTTTTCTTCCTAGCTTCATTTTAGAACTCATTTAACTTGTCAACATGTGGATGTAATGTGCTTTTATCGAGAATGTGCTTAACTTGCAATCTGAGTTAATCTAAAATTAGCTCAAAATACTTTTCCCCAATTCATTTTCTACTCAACTGCAGCTTCTTTTTTTTCTTTTTTTTTTTTTCTTTTTTTTTATATACACACATTTGTCTTCTTTTGTTATGGCTTACACTCAATGACAACGTTGTTGATCTCATAATATCTGCGTTCACCATCATGATTTGCATGTTTGGGAAGCTCAGATCATGCACGTCTGCCATTTTAGAAAGTCTTATCTTGTCACCTTTATGGGCAGTTTTCTTGTTCTTTTTAATCATGGTTGCTTAATTTACATAAAATGGATCTATTTTTAATTTTGGTTGATCCCTAGTTAGTTCTGTTCCAAGTCACTTGGGAATCTGGACTCTTGGAAAGGTCTTACTCTCGTATCTTTTATACAATCACCCTTTTTCTGGAGATGTAAAAATCTGACCTGATCCATTTCTTTCATTGAATATGACAACTGCACAACCCGTTCTCCCACTTACCATTGACTACCATTAACATAATATATGTACCTTACTCTGCCACACATTTGTACTTTTCATGTTAATACAATCTGTGTTGTAAGATTTTGAATTCTTATTAGAGTTGTAAGATTTTGAATTCCTATTAGAGTTTTAATACAGTTTGTGTTGTAAGATTTTGAATTCCTATTAGAGTTGTAAGATTTTGAATTCCTATTAGAGTTTTAATATAGTCTGTGTTGTAAGATTTTGAATTCCTATTAGAGTTGTAAGATTTTGAATTCCTATTAGAGTTTTAATACAGTCTGTGTTGTAGGATTTTGATTTCCTATTAGAGTTGTAAGATTTTGAATTCCTATTAGAGTTTTAATGCAGTCTGTGTTGTAAGATTTTGAATTCCTATTAGAGTTTTAAGATTTTGAATTCCTATTAAGCAATTGATTCTTTTTCTGGTTTTCTACTGATCAATGCAGAGAGGTTTTGGCTAACTTGAAAGCAGCTGGGGCTACTTGGGTGCAGTTCAATGAGCCAAAGCTTGTGCTGGATTTGGACTTTCATCAACTGAAAGCATTTACAGATGCTTATTTACAAATGGAAGAGTCCTTATCTGGTCTGAGGGTTATTGTTGAGTTGTTGACGGTCGTAACATTTGGGTTAATGATCTCACAACATCTCTTAAGACGTTGAAAGCTCTTAAGAGCAAGGTTGGCAGAGGTATACACATTTCATGACTTCTAGATTTGTTAGAGATAAGCTGTTTAAGATTTTGAAATCACTGAATATGTTATTAACAAAATCAGTAAAATCATCTGTCACAATCTATGTTTACTTATTTTCGCCTGGAGTTGTATTGAGTTAATGCAAATATCCCTGGTGGTGATATTTGCCAGCTACTTCTCGCTGTGAATGCTAAGGTTTCATCATTATTTTTTGTCACTTCCTCTTGGCTAAACTGAATTCTTTAGGACTGAAACTACAAAATCTATGGGTACTGTTGCTAAGATGCAGTTAAAGATCTGTGGAGGATGCTGATGTTGTCTATGCATGCTGAAAACCAAACACGATTGGAAAATGCATGTTGTTTTAATACATGTAGTATTTTTGGATGCAAGTTGTTTTATATGCTTGTTACCTTCTTTGTCATCAGAGTGAAAAATGCACCCTTCCTAGCCATTTGTCTGTTGGAGCAAGTGATTTGATCACCTAATGACAATTCCTGAGATTCGTTAACATCCATGGTTCCAACATCATCTTCCTGGCTACTTAGCCATTCCTGCAATAGATGTGTTGTAAAGAGTGAAACAGGTACTACACTTTCTTACCACTATTAGGAAATTTTAGTTGGAAAATATCTTTAAATAAAGTTGCCTTTGTCAAATTATAAGTCATAAATTATTTTTTGCAAGCGATGAATTTTTTTTAAATAAAATTTTATTTTCTCTTGATTCAAATGCATTTATAACCACTGTATAGAGCACTGAAAAACATTCAATGTGTAGTGCTTTTCAAGCTTGTTCCTAGTTGGAAATGTAAAGAGCTGAAATATTTTCCAACAAGTCATAACTTGATCTTTTACCCTTCTCTCCATTATTCTTCTTTTTGTTACAATTTTCAATCTAAAGCATGGTACTATCCTAGGTAATTGGAAAATGTAGGTTCAAAATCATCAAAATATAAAGTACAATGGAACAGTACAAGGCTTGAAGTATATATGGAGAACTAAAGGTTTTCGTGGCCTATTTAATGGCAATGGTGCCAATTGTGCACGGCATAGTGCCAAGCTCAGCAGTCAAGTTTTACAGTCTGTTGGTTTTACTGGTGCACCTCTATTCGTGATGGCCTTAACATGGGATCAGGTTACAAATAGAGATTTGGTAGAGAAGGTTACTTCAGAGGTAAGCAGACTAATGAAGAGATCCAATGCTGAGAAGTCTACAGTCAGGGAAGATGATGGAATTGAAAGGTTTGTTGAGTTGAATGATGATGCAGATTTCGGATCGAGGCAAAGCCCTTCTTCCTTTGTGAGTGAGATAGTCTTTAGTTATTTATTTTCTTTCTTATTTTTGCATGATTTTTGGATGAGAGGGGGTCCCTGGAAGGTGGGAACCGCTGTTATGACCATGATGAAGCTGTCCATTTCCTATGGACAGCATTGGGGTGGCCTGGCCTTTTGGACAGGCCGTGTTTATGTATTTACTCGAAATTAATGGAGCAGACCTGGATGTGCGTCGGAGCTATTTGGATGAGCGTGGGTCCTTGAAAGGTGGGAACCGCTGTTATGACCATGATGAAGTTGTCCATTTCTTATGGACAACATTGGAGGGGCCTGACCATTTGGACAGACCGTATTTTTGTATTTGCTCGAAATTAATGGAGCAGACCCGGATGTGCGTCGGAGCTATCCGGATGAGCGGGGGTCCTTGGAAGGTGGGAACTGTTATTATGACCATGATGAAGCTGTCAATTTCCTATGGATAGCATTGGAGGGGCCTAGCCATTTGGATAAGCCGTGTTTTTGTATTTACTCAAAATTAATGGAGCAGACTCAGATGTGCGTCGGAGCTATCTAGATGAGCGGGTTTCCTGAAAGGTGGGAACCGCTGTTATGAACATGATAAAATCTGATTTAGCGACGGACCAAAATTCGGTGCTAAAATCTGAGTCCGAACATCACGGACTTTATCATGAGTCCGAACATCGCGAAATTTAGTGACGGACCAAAATCCGTCGCTAAAATCTGATTTACGACGAATTTACGACGGATTTTTGTCCGTCGTAACTAGGCGACGGACGAAATTCGTCGCAAATTTTGATTTGGCGACAGAAAATTAATGTTGCAAATTCCCGCGCAAAATATCGAATGGCACGCTTTTCAGTTGATTTTACGGCGGATCAGGTCCGTCGTAAAAGGACTTTTGCCGTAACATTATTTTTTTTAGAATATGGTGGAAAATTAAGTTTTTTTTTTGTAGTGTAATAATTATTTTTTAATAGAATTTCAGTGGTTTAATTGTACATATTTGTATCTAAGATTATTTTTTAACAATTGATTGAATGCAGAAAGAAAATTTATTTTGTTTTCATATCAAATGAGTGGAATTTTTATTTTTATTATTTAATTTAAAACTAATATTTAAATGATTTGTAATATCACATGAAAAAGAATATTGAGAAGTTTAAAAATTTTAACAATGTTTGAGGAAAAATTAGATTTTGAAAAAATAAAAATCGTGATTTAATAAAAATATATTTTGTGGGAGCAAAAAAGAATATTTAATAAAGTTGATAAATTTGGAAAAAAAAAAGCATTTTATTTTGAGAAAAATAATATCCTAAAAAAGAAAATTAAAAATATTTTTAAAATGTGAAAATTTTCACAATGTTGAAAAATGAAAATATTTTAAAAAGAAAATAAGTGTTTGAAATTTGAAAAATAAAATAAAATTGTGAAGTTCAATAAAAATTGACAAGTTCGAATAAAATGCTTTTAAAAAAAATGGATAAGTGAAAAAGAATTGAAAATTTTTAAAATAAAATGATATTAAAAAATCGATACTTTATCAAAAAACAAACATTTTGAAACGAAAAATAAATATGCTGAAAATTTTTGTGATTTTGAAAAAGAATTGAAAATGTTCAAAATTCAAAATTAAAAGAAAAAGTTATTTATAAAAACACTAAGATTTTGAAAATATATATATAATTTTTTTGAAAAATTGAAAAGTTGAAAACAACATGATGCTCTTGAAGAAAAAAATCGGCATTTCGGAATTTTTAGGAAAAAAATAAAAAATTGTGAAATTTTAAGATATTTTGAAAATAAAAATTCAGAATTTGTTTTTTAATTTATTTTTTGAAATTTTTCATAATAAAAATGATATTTTGTTAAAAGTTTTCAAAGAAAAATTAAGAGTAAAAAAAAATACATTTTGAAAAAAAATGTAATTTTTAAATGGAAATTGATATTTTATCTGTGAAAAAAAATATTTTTTAATAAATTATTTGGCACATCTACTAATTGAATATTTAACCATTTTTGGACAATCAAATTAGTTCAGATTGAAGAGTAAATAACTTCATATGTTTAAATCAAATTTCACTCAAACTATTGATCAATCTTGTATTTCCAGTACGTTTCTCACTTATAGCTAGCCTGATTGGGGCGAGTAACTAGTCAAATTGAGCGTATTGATCAATAAAATAGAGTGAATGGACTATACATATAAAACGAGCTAAATATTGTTGTCAAAATTGTGACCCAACTTATTGACCTCGCGAGAACCTATGAATTGATGTTAACGAGTTTTGTGGGCCCCATCATGATGTGTGTCGAACATCAACACCGTGCATTTAATGTGTCCCCTTTAGGTTATGAGATATATCAAAAATCATCCATAAATGAAACTCAGGTGGACCATACCATCTAAAACCATGTCAAGACATCATAAAAAGTATAAAAGCACTTGGTGGGGCCCACATGAGTTTTGGATGCAGCTAAAGCTTGGTCTGACCCCTCATCCAAGTAGAATACATATAATGAGTGGTTGGATATGTGAATCACATTAAGGTAAGCCCAATATATGATTATGAATGTTTTAAGGAAACCCCTCTACATTTAGGTGAGTTAGTCATTACCTTTACCAAAGTAAACTTTATGGGGTCCACCGTTATTTATTTATTTTATCCATTCCATTTATCCACGCTAAAGAAAATTTTAGGTCTAAAGAACAAAAAGGAAACATATCCAAAGCTCAAGTGGACCACACCACAAAAATAGTGTGATTGAACCTCTACCATTGAAAAATTCTTGAAGCCATAGAAGTTTTGGATCAAGCCGATGTTTGTGTTTTCTCTTCAATCATATCTTTTTTATATTATAAACAGGTTGGATGAAAAATAAACATTATTGTGGGCCCAAGGAAGGTATCAACGGTGGAAATCATTATTCCACACTGTTTCGCGTGGCATGGTCCACTTGAGTTTTGGATTTATCAAAAATTTGGGATCAACCTACACCGTTCATCCATTTTTTGAGATCATTTTAGAGAATTATCCAAAAAATGAAACATATCCAAAGATTAAATGGGCCACACCACAAATAAGTGGAACGGATTGGCTACTCTCCCTGACACTAGCCAATGGCTAGTGGTCGGTGTTCTATGGGCCCCACCATGATGTATGTGTTTCATTCATGCCGTCCATCTATTTTTCAAGATCATCTTACAGGAAATAGTGTTGAATGAGCGTCAACCATTAAAAACATTTTAGGGACTATAAAAGATTTGGATCGAGATGATTTTTGTTTTTCCCCTTCATCTAGGCCTGTATGACCTAATAAACAGATTGGATGTCAAATAAACAGTACATTGGGCCTTAGGAGGATTTTAATGATGGATATCCAATCACTATTGTTTTCATGTGGTGTGGTCCACCTAAGATTTATATACCTCTCATTTTTGGAATAAATCCCTAAAATAATCTTTAAAAATGGATGAACGTAAAGGATGAAATACATACATTATGGTGGCGCCCACAGAGCACCAACGACCACCCACGGGGCTGGTGTCAGGGGGAGTAGCAAGACTAGCTACTGAAGTGACGTCAGCAGTTCCCTAGGCCCCACCATGTTGTATGTTTTATATCCACACCTTCCATCCATTTCCAATATCCAAAGAATGAGTTAAATCCACAGCTCTAGTGGACCCCAACACAGAAAATAGTGGGACAGGGAAGCCCACCGTTAAAAACTTTTAAAGGCCACAAAAGTTTTAGATCACGCTGATATTTGTGTTTTCCCTTATTTCGTGTCTTTTTTTAACTTTTGAACGGGTTGGATTTCAAATATGGGCCTTAGGATATTTCAACGGTGGGAATCACTCTCCCGCTATTTTCTGTGGTGGGGTCCACTACAGATTTTTATCTGCCTCATTCTTTGGTTCATGACTTAACATGATATCTCAAAATGGATGGACGGTGTGGATATAACACATACATCATAGTGGGGCCCACAGAGCACCGGCCAGCATCACTGGCCAAACCCGTCCGTAATGAAAACGTAAGTGGTTGTGGTTGTGGATATAATGTAAAATGGTGGTGATTTGTTCATATCACTTGTGGCAATGATTTAGGATTATCTAGACCATCCAAATAGTAGTTACACTTGTAGATTGTTAATATTGATAATTTTACCTTATAATAAAATTATAAACAACTATTAGGTGGTCCATTAAATGTATGGATGATAACATATGATATTATTTAAATGATGTAAAACACACATTGTGTGGATTTGAATGCAAATTTCATTTTCGAAGAGGGTTTTCTAAAACCCTCTTTTGAATTCCATTTCCCCCTCTTTTGAATTCCATTTCTGTTCTGTTCTTCGTCGGAAACGGCCTCCCTTTCGCCTTTTTCAAGGTGAGGTCTTCAATCTAGGTATGTACTCATTTATCTAATTCAGATCCCCAAAACCTAGTTGTATCTCCCTTCCGTCTTTCTATTCTCATACACCACGCCGTAGACCCTAGAAAATCACTAAACCGAAGTTCAGCGGCCTCGAAAGTCACTGGGACGTAAGAAACACAGGTTCCCTCCATCGATAGACTTAAGACTTCAGCATGAGCTGAAGACGCAATAGTTTCTGCACACGCCGCCAGCTCCCTGATCACTATGAATACTAATGGGACAGCCACCACACCATTAAGTGGGGCCCACCGATTCTCATGCCTTCAAACTTAGGCCTAACACCCAACATTAGTAGAAGAAATGAAATACGTGATTTCAGGCAAAGTACTACGATGACGATAGTCTAGTAGTCATCAATGCACATTCTTTTGGCTCTGACCGCGTGCATTTTTATTGTAAATTGGAAAACATGCACAAGGCCGACCGACTTCTTTCTCAACCAAGTATACATTTAATGCAAATCAAGATTTCTTTCGCTTCTGGTCGGCTCTGAGAGTGATCAGGTTCTGCACCTATTCATTCCAGGGTATGTTTCCGACCTCAACCGTCATTCTCATTAATACCACGAGGCTCAGACACAGACCATGCCTCTGGCGGCCGACCACAGAATATCGCACAGAGGATATATGCTGCTTCCAAATCCAGAGGGATTTTGACACATGACATAAAAGCTTGAACTTTGTGGCAGCCACACACCACTCTCACCCTGAGAGAGATACCTTCCCGGGACGGCTTTCCGAGCCAACCATTTGAGATTTCTCTGGGCTGTCACCGCGGGGCCCACCGAACACGCTGGCCATGAGGGGCTTTGATGACGTCTGCAATCCTGAAAATTTCAAGCATATGGGCCATACCAGATCTGATCATTGATCCAAACCCATTCATGGATCCCCGTGCCGTGATGACCCTATCCATGAAGATGATGAAAAATCACGGACGATTGCCCCGATCACCCTTCCAAACGCACTGTTGCATTTGTGTCACAAGGCGCAAAAACAAAGAGTCCGTATTCTCGTGTAATTTGGACTCACAGCACAGGGTGTTCTCATTGTCACGAGCTCTCTAATGAAAGATATGAATAGCAAGACCGACATGTACAGCCAATGCTATAAGGGTTCTCTGTAGAATTACAGACGAACCCTTCTTACTCAAATTGAGAGGTACTTGAAGCAAGCGATTGTTGACAAGAATCTAGTTGTTGCAAGTGTCGCTCATAGTGGTGTTCACCTACCTGCACGAATCCAAATTGTGAAAAGGTGGAGCAATGAGGTACAGGAAGTCGTTTCAATCAAGGGCTGCACTAGTACAATTTCATGCACTAGCACTCCACCAGATTAGGCAGTAATGACCGCTCGGGTCAAGCAGTAAGCTTGTTACCACTTACAAGAGGAACACGCTCTCACCTTGGCAGTACGTTGCCTTTTCGATTCGATATGCTAGCCAGGTAATACGTGAGTCAAGCCAAAACAAGCAAACAGGAGACCGTCCTTTTTATGATTTTCTAGAGGGATGCCTGCGACACAAAGCAGAAATGGTTATATTCAAGCTGCAAGAGCAATAACAGAGCCGAGTGGAGTTACCAACAGAATCGACTCGCTATTACCGTTTCTCCAACTATTTTTGAGCTCGTCCAAGCCAAGGTTCGATTTGTCGGGCCGTGCGTACTCTTAAACAAGGTTGCAATGACACATCCCCTTAAATACAAATTGCAATATAGATATGGAGAGTTTAATTTCAGCATCAAAACAGAAGCATTGCTACTCTTGCTATCACTACACTTTTGAAGACAGTGCAATGAATCAAGTGTTGATCGTCTGATGAAGCAGATAACGAATTTCATGTCTGACATTGCAGATGAGTTTAAAATTGTTGTTGTGGAAGCTATTCGATCTTTGTGCCTAAAATTTCCACTCAAGTATCGATCACTGATGAACTTTCTAAGCAACATTCTCAGAGAAGAAGGGGGATTTGAATATAAGAAAGCTATTCGATCTCGAGGTTGTTTCTGCGGATTATATCTTGAAGGTGAGAGTTTCCATTTCAAAAATGCTTGGGAAAGCATGGACCCAGAATCCGAGAGGGTTGATGAGCATGGTCTTGGCGTGAGGGAGAGCTTGCGTAGGCCGTGAGTGTCCGTCATCAACATTCTCAAGATGCACCGTGAGGGGCACGCAGGTTGTTCCAAGCAATTCAAGATCCCACACGTGTCTCTTTGTCCGGGGTGTTCATTGGCAACGTGAAAGTGCTTGTCGATTGTCGTCGATCGACGGGCCTAAGCAAGTTGCCATGAAGCTCGCCGTTAGATTCGATGAGATCTGGCCGTTGATGCCATCCATGAAATCGCCGCGCGGGCCGATGGGCATCCCTTTAGAACTTCGGCACTTCTTTTTGTTTTTTTCTGAGTGAGGTCGAGATGAGGCGAAGGAGTTTATTCCGTCTTAATTGATTATTAGCTTGAAAGGTTTGCTCGTATCAAAATGAGAGACAAATCCATTTACAGGTAGTGAATTGGTTCAGAGGATGTGATAAATAAAAATCTAACAATTTATTTTGTTTTGTATCTTTGGATTTTGTTTCTGTTAAAAAAAATAATAATAAAAAAAAAAAAATCTGGTGCCGTAATCAAACCAAATCTCGCAATCTCTTCTCTACATACTCAACAACTGACTTGTTAGAACTGAAAGATGAAGAGGACATGACATAGCTTGTGTGTGTGTGGAAATGAGTCTCTTTGCATTTTGTTATGTGCCGGCACTATGCATATTGGTGCCAATCGTGGACCCACCCAAATTGTGGAATAGAGCATGGCTAAAATTGCCACCGTTTTTGCAAAAAAAAAAAGTTTCAACATTAATCGCTGAAACTTGCTAAGATTTCTTTTCTTGAAAGATAATATGCCATTACTCATTTGTGATTCGTATACATTTTACCATCACATCTGAAGTCTAAACCATCCTCTACTTCATTCATACAAAGAAAGTTACATTTTACACTGACCACTGCCAACTTCAGAATACTCATCTAGACATCAAAATGCATTGGCTATGCATTTATCTGAGTTGGTCTTCATTATTTCACTTTGTATTGAAGTTTCTGATCTTGGCTTTGTATCTGTTAATGTTTCAGCAGTCTAGTTTCAATCTGTTGCATTTGAAACCTTAAAACTCATATGATATTCCATTATGACAATAGAAATGGACTTGGTTGTCTCTCAAGAGCTAGATGTCTTGACTTTTTCACCCCTAGTTTATTATGAAATAGTTCATCCTTAAATAGCTGTGATGGTACTTAGTTAAGGTAATTGGAAATATCGTTGGTTGCAAAACCCAACGCTTTTTAGCCCATCATTCTTTCATGCTACTAAAAGGGTCAACTGACTATTCCTGAACTGAATCATGATCTCAAACATTATCTATGAACCAAGGGAGATTTAGAAGGAAACAAGAAGAACAAGATCTAGTAACATGTTTGCATGATAAGAGACAAGCTCAATTCACACAACCAA
This sequence comes from Magnolia changhungtana, assembly GCA_030180095.1. NCBI lineage: Eukaryota > Viridiplantae > Streptophyta > Magnoliopsida > Magnoliales > Magnoliaceae > Magnolia > Magnolia changhungtana. The sequence continues at coordinate 764,608 of JASAUF010000158.1, forward strand.
AGCATAAATGTGAA